>VYZQ01057397.1:15293-26448 GCA_013400655.1 Mystacornis crossleyi
TCAGTCTCACAACAATTGGATGCAGAACTGGTGTCGCCTCTCAGGCGTCTGTTGCTTTGCTGCCAAGGTCAGCTCTGCAAGCAAACTTCGTATTTTACACATGGCTGTTCCGTGCTTCAGCTATTTCTCTGGGGTATTAAAAACAAATAGGCTCCTCCCCAGCATCAGAGGTTCGTGTCTTTGGCTTATTTCTCTGTCTCCTTTTTAACCCTCACATCTGTTCAAGCCCTAGGGAGGTGCCCCCACCCTCTTGCCCCATCCCATCCTCAACTGCCCGTTCTCCACCTGCCCGACTGCTGCCCTCAGCAGGAGCTGAAGTTCTGCCTGGGACACAGGGATTGGGCTGTAGGAAGCTGATAAGGAGGAACTCTCACAGATCCCAAAGTGGCCATGAGTAAGGTCAGGGATGCATAAGGATTTATGCATAAGGCATAAATCCCTCCGAACAGCTGTGGTTCCAGAATTGCGTAGAAGATGGTGGTGACAGTTGTAGGAGAGTGGTGGGACTTACAGTGGCTTGTCTGTCCTTTTGTAGCTACAGTAGTTGGTTTTTATCCCTGTCTTAGGTGTAGGATCCAAAGATTAAATACGTATTAGTGGGTGTTCAAAATTAACTGGGAAATTGCACTGTACCATTCAATTGCAAAACACAAATGTTCTAAACTCACTGGTTAAGTTTTCATGTCTTGGCTACTCCACCTTGAGTGATGTGGAAATTAAAGCTTGGGTTTTGGTGTTGAGTGAGCTTGGGTTTAAGTGTTCACATCTTTGAGAAACTGATCTAGTGAGCAGTATCTGTACACTTACTTACACCCACTGATAGCTGATACACATCCCTCCGACGCTCATAAAGTTCCATAAAGAACCAACTGGGAAAAGCACTATGAGTAAAATTTGCCATCACTTTTAAAATGGAAAAATAAATCTTGACTTGTGAGTGCATAGTACTAGTGCCTGTGTTTCTTGCTTCTGTATCGTATTTTCAGGATTCCCTGCTGCACAGGGCAGCAAGTGTGTCAGCAGCCAGGAAAACTTCCTGACACTGACAGGACTCTGCTGCGGAGGTGCTGCTCTCCTCCTAAACCCCTTGTGAAAGGTGCCCAAAAAGCACTTAAAGAGGCTGGAAGAGAAATCCCCTGTCCAGGAGCTGCAATGCTGATGTAGATGGATATGACAGGCAGCCTCAGAAGCCTCACTGTAGTGGCCATAAAAGCAGCTATACATTATCTATATAGTATTGGAAGTGAAAAGGGTAGCTTTGAAAAAACAAAACTGCTGAGCTCCTGTGAGAGCATCCTCTGGAGTGTTCAGTGTCCAAATTCCTCAACGCTTCACTGCTCTGTGCTTCTAGTGCCCCAAAAGTACAGACAGTATTTCACTTCAGAAGCCTGATACTCTCTGGCCTTATAACTCTGCAAGCTAAATAAATCCTTTTCTGTTTTATATCTCTAACTTAATGACAAACTTCCTTTTGTAATAAGTGCGGCTGTGACAACACAGGCCTAGAATCCACAGAATGCAAGAGCAACTCTTGAGCTAATAAAGTGTTGAATGTTGGCAAAAATAAGAATGGTATCTGCAGCTCTTCATATGAGCCCAAAAGACATCTCATTGGTAAAAAAGGTAATTCTAAATTACCCCCTGTTGTGAGCTATAAAAACATATCTCACAGCCAACTTTTTCTATTCCCAAATATCAATACAGAGCTGCAAATAAAACAAACCAAAACCAAACCTGAGAGTGAGTCCCAATAAGGTGAAATAAAGCATACTAAAATTCATGCAGCTTAACGAATGCAATTTCTTTGGCATATTCCCACAGTTTAAGTTAATTAAAACAGTAATACTATAAGGAGTTAGGTGTTATTGCTCTCCTTGTGGCAACCAGGAGGAGACCTGTACTTCATTTTTATTTCTATATGGTCAAAACTGCCTATAAGTGAGAAATAATTTAAAATGTGGGTCATTAAAAATCTCATTTCTCTAGTAGGAAATAATAAATCCTCTGAAGAGAAAGGCCTTCTGCAATAACTTTAAGAATTTATTATCCTTAAATATCCTAAAGATAGAAATTGATGACTAGAATCAGGATAAGGTCAATATAACATTGTAAACCCAATGAAATACATCAATAAGGATGAAAAATATAAGAAATCACTTGCTGAAAAATTATGATAGAGGACTGTAAGCTATTTATTTCCAATGTATTGTGAAATTGTCATCAAAAACTTCAATCTTGCCATCAGTTAATCAAGTTCTGTCTTACTTTACTCCAACCCTTAGCCCATAAAGTCTTGTTTAATAGCAGCAATGAAATCTTCCTAATATGAAAATAGAAATTTATCAAAAGATGTTGATAAGAGGAAAGCCCTCCTGTTGAAGAATGGGTATATTACTAAAGGAGACTATCATTCTGTTATAGCTGTTATTCAGAAATATGGGTATCTTTTTCACTGGAATAAACATACTCTGAACAATATTTCTCTGTTGGGCAACAAAGGAATTTTATTTATACCCAGAGAATCATTCTAAACCATGCAATTAATCCTTCATATTCCCTAAGAAGGCAGTGACACTCCCACAGATAGAAGAGCTGGAGTGGTTGCAGTTAAATGGATGCAACAGTCAGTGAAAGCCAAGTCCAAAACAGTTTATATTGATATGAATCCTTTCATTTTCCCCCGATTTCTGTGGCCTGATTTTTTACACTGCTCGACTCTTTATTAGGATTATAGGGCTACTATAACAATAATACACTGGATAATCAATAATCATATTATTAATATGTATGATTAGAACATGTTATTAAGAAGAATATGACGTGTATTTTTTTTCCTAGTTATTTTTATTTTACTCGCTCTCAGGTTTTGCAGCCATTACCAAATTATTCTTTGTTGGAACAAAAATGCTGGAACGCACTCAAACCAAGGTTATGCAGCAGCCAGACTGTGGCAAAATGGGCACACACTGACCCACACTCCAGGTGCCTTAAAAACAAACGCAAAATGCAAAACAGCAGCTGAATTTAACGTACAAATGTTTGAAAAATACAACTAAAGATGACATAGCTGTAGGGATACAGGGCTGGGGACAAAGCTGGGGGCTGACTGGGAGAAGGTACCTGCTGATCACTAGGAGTGGTTCTGTTCCTCCAGCAGTGCTCATGGAGCCATGTCTGGAGCGGGGTATCTGGTTTTGGGCCCCTGAATACAAAAGCAGTATGGTCAAACTGAAGTGAATCTAGTGAAAAGTCATTAGGATGATTTATCGGGGTGCTATGACGAATCAAGAGAGTCTGGCAAAGCTGGGTTTCTTCAGCCTGAAGAAGAGAAAGTCTGGGCGAGAACTTATTGCTGTTTGTAGCTACCTAAGAAAAGTGTGTGGAGGAGACAGAGTCAGGCACAGCTCAGAGGTGCACAAGGAAAGGATGGGAAGTGATGGGCACCCAGGTTGGAACATGGGAAATTCCAAGTGAATAAAAGGAAAAATAAAATTACCACGAAGTTAGTCATCACAGGGACACAGACACGGATAGGCTGTGGAGTTTTCATTTCTTGGAGATACTCAAAGCTCAGCTGACTCAACTGTAGGAGTCCATTAGCAACCTGAGCTAACTTAAGTTTGCTAGTTCTCATTTATGGTGCAATCTCTTTTCCCTCAATTCCTGTAGTTTCTCAGGGCTTTCAAGTACGTGTAAACAAATAAACAAAATATCCTTACAAGTAAATGCAATGGTTAAAGTACGCTGCTACAGCAGAGTAAACAAGAATCAGGTCCATCAAATCTCAGCTTTGGCCACGAGTGGCCATCAGCCGGAGTCACTGCCCTGGGCAAGCTGCTGTCGGGAGGAAGGAGCCCACAGTCTGAGCTGCAGAGGTTCATATCTGCTCGAAGCAGGAAAGCTCGCTCAGCTCACATACAGAGGGTGTGCCAGTGCTTGTCACATCAGTGGCCACTGGGAGTTAACCCCATACGGAGAAAATTCACTCATAACCACAATATTTTCTTTCAAACTTTCCACTTTCTGGGCCGGTAGCTCCTCGATGGAGCGGCGCACGGACTTGTGTGGAAATTGCCGTGTCCCTGTTAGGACAACCTGATCTATTGTTCGTGTTCAACTGCGAGTAAATGGAGAATGCTGACAGCAGTGAGGAACAGAACATGTCTGTCTGTCTCTCCCCTAGAGAAATAAGCTCTCAAACTGTCTCTGCCTGTGCTTCCTGGGAGAGCCACGCTGAATGAAGCACACCAGAGAATTCCTCATTTACCACTGAGCTTTCGGACTCCTTCACAAGTGCTCTAGCATCCACCTCGTAAATGAGGAAAATTAATTGAAAATTGCTCTCAGTGCAGAGAGCCCGACACTGGGGGGGCGTTGTCTCTGTGCTATAGTGATTTGATTGGGGCTGCTGTCACATGTTATATATGTTATGTTCAACTCAGTGCTGAAAAACAGCCTTTGCCATTTGCCCTGTTCTCACAGACAGGGAAGCTCAAACCATTGTTCCTGGTTTGTTTTCAGTTGTTGCAGTCTTCGTGCTGATAATTTCACAGCCTGTAACTTAGACGAGGATAACAAGAATATATCTTTGAAATAATACAATGCAAAGGCACATGAAAGGATAATTAATTCTGGTTTCATAGTACTGTGAGCATCCTGACTTATTCTTTGCCACAGCCATTTACTCTGTAAAGTTCAGTAGTAATTCTGCAGTATATATGGGCCTGCTCCGTTGTCCCATAAATTAAAGATATCCCTTTGGGCTTCAGAGGGCTTTAGACTCAGTTTTATCACACTTCTCATCTCAGGATCTCAGAGTGTTTTGTAATTATACCTAAATAAATCTGCACAGCCTCATTCTCCTGTAAGTAGCAATTCACTTCTCCGGAAGGGAGGGTAGAATTTGGAGGCAGAGAATAAGAGAGGAATGCAAAGCTGGCCATACTCCTCTCTAGTGGGTGCATGTGCTAAATCTCATTTGTGTTTGCTTTGCTTTTGTTTTCTGACTGAGGAGGAGGGATGTTCCAGACATCTGAGGTTCACTTTTCTCACCTCAATCAAAACAAAAGAAATACAGCCCCCAAGTTTTAAATGCAAGGAAAAAACAGTTGCAAACCTGCAACATTTTCTTCAGATCCCAGAAATCTGCAAGTACTGTGGATTTACAAATCCTTGAAATGCTCTCCTGTTAGATCAGGTAGGCTATCAATGCCTGCTGTGTACAGTCCTGGCATTTATAGCTGTCTTACTGTTGGGAATCTGAAAGCTCTTCGGTCCTCCCAGGGAATTTTCCAGATTATCTATTCTGTTATTTCCAGTAACTGTTAGTTTGTTTATTTGACTCGGGGATTAACTCAATTCTTTCTCTTCCTACTTTTCTTACAGTCCAGAAATATCTGCATCATGTGTGTGTTCCCATTCCTTAGCTTGTTCATTCTAGGGGTTAAATCATCCGTGTCATTCTATAAGAGTTTCAGTCCTTCTCAGTTTTTCCTTTTGTCTCCATACAGCTGCACCAGCCACAAGCATCGCCTGATTAAGACCATTCAACCCCCCTTTTTTAAATTCAACAGCAGTCCGGGTGCTCTTTGGAGTGGTGAATTCTCCTGGCTGACACCACTCCAGAGGAAGAAGAAATTCTTCTCTTGGCCAAGTACTTGCTTATTCTTTTAACATAGGCTCATGTAAAGAGGAAGGACTGACATTATTTTTGTCACAGTTTTGCCTGGTTTGGTAGGATACAGAGACTTTTGTCAGCACAGAGCCCTGGCTGTGCTAGGCATTGGATACCAATGTATGTCTGAGGACAAGTCCCAGCCTTGAAAATCTCACCCTTTTTAAACCTGAAACTACAGAAGATGTGGGAAAATGTTTCTGTAAACAAACAGGGTGACTATCATTGTGCTTCAGCTCAATTTCTTCCTTCGGCTCATTGAAAAGCACCCCTGGCAGGGGTCAGGAGGGGAGGGCAGCTCAGGTTTCGCCAGTTTTCCGTGGTGGTTGGGTGCAGAGGTGGATTGGATGCAGGAGATGCTTCATGGGACCCTTGCTGCTGATGTTCCTGTCACCTGCAACGTGGCATGGTGGCTTTTTCCCACCCAGTTCCCCTTCCCCTCATCACCCCCTTGTGTGTAAGGTTGTCGAGGGAAGGAGAAGTCCTGGTGCTCCCTGGATTCGTAGGGGAATGGAGGGGAACTGAGCTCTGCAAGTCTCACGTGCACAGTGTGCCAGTGATGGGCATATCGAGGGCAGGGGCTGTCTGTGTTGATGAACACACCTCTGATTTTTGGGCCTCTGGCACAGAGGGCTCAAACAGCTGGCCTCTTACTGCCCCTAGAAAGGACAAAAATTATTTGGGCCCATCACCGTGTCAGTGAGTGCATTTACTCACAAAGGAGTAGGAAAAGTTTTGGGGCATCACAATATAAGGGAAAGGAAGAACACGGAAGACTGATGGGAGTTTTCTGTGCAAAATCTTGTTATTGGCAAAGGAGGAACACACAAGCCGAGGATTTTTTTTTAGTCTAATTAAAATCTTAACATGTTAACTAATACACAACACACATTAAATTAGTTGTACTACAGTGACAATACACAAATATTCTCATGCCAAATTATCTAATTAATATAAAATAAGCTCTGCCTGGCTCATTCACTGGGGTGAATGGTTTATCACCCTGAAATCTACAGTATCATCTTGTGCCTGTACTTCACTAGACTGCATCTCATGTCCCCACTCTGGAGGCTACTGCTGTCCTCCTGCATCATTACACCAGGGCTATAAATATGTCAGAATACACAGAGTATCAGCTTATTGCTGCAATCTGTATAAAAATTACTATGCCATATGGCTATAATGTGATTCTGCCATGTGATTTGGCTCAGCTCTAGAACTAAGGGAAAATTAAGTTCAGCTAAACAAGCTGATGGGATAGCCCTGAAGGCACGGTGCTCTCAATGACCTCTCATTCATCCAGCTCTGGTAAAAGGCAGTGACCTCCAGAGACGAGTTTTCCCAAGTACTTTTTCCATGCCCCAACCGTTTCTGTCCAAGGAAGCAGAAAGTGTGCTGTGGTAGGTGACTTCTCCTTTTCCCCAGAATACCTGAGCAAATAGTTGTGACCACCTGAGTATGAAATCCATCACTGGCTGACTAATGATCATGATAACCATAGGGTTTAGTCTCCCTTTTAATTATTTTTAGCTGTCTCTTTCTTGTAACAAGCTCAGGGAAAGCTCTCTGATTTGGTAGTATGTGTGTTTCAAATGCTGATATTGCCACAGGGACCGGGGTGCCTTAAGGCAAAATCAAGTAATGCAGCTGTAGACCTGCCACATCTGTCAGAGACTGAAGCCATTATGAACTTGGACATTACATATGTTTATCTGAAAACTGTATGGAAATTAATCTATCTCGTGGGCACCTTGAGTAGGAAAGAAGAAGCTCGTTGATTCTGATTGAGTTTGTGATTATACCCACAGCCTCAACCATGCCACAACATCCTCAGTCACAGTTCCCAGGACCACACCTGTGGCTGACTGTCCTAGGTTACAGTGTAAGATGTGCCCAGAAGTATGTGTTCTATCACCATCTTCATGAGCTATTGAAACCAGGTGGGGCAGTGTTTTCCTTGTCTCCTCCCTCTGGACTATCTCCTGTTAATGGCCCATCAAGGCCTTGCCCATGACTCACTGATAACTNACTCTGTGTGAAATCAAGTTCAGAGACATTGTCCCATTTTCGTACAAGGCACTGTAATGATCAGAGCACCGAGCTGGGTCCCACTAGAGCTCTACTTCCATGGTCATTGGGTGCAGCTTCCCGGCCTAATGGAGTCACTTCAGCTTTCCCACTGTGCTGTGATCAGAAATAATGATTCATGTTCTTCTACCCAAGACTCATGAGATTCATGCAAAATGTGCTTAAAACTATACATAGGCATACACACGGAGTTATTTTATATGCACGTACTGTTATTTTCTTTTCTGATCTCTCAGAATCTTTCAAATTCTATGATTTTAGGCTGTAATAAAAAACACAACATGGACAAAGTTTCGGGGTATAACTGTGAGGATCTTCAGCATTAGCTGAGCTTTGGCTGTCCCCTCTGTAAAATGAAGGCTGTCTCTTCAGATTCATTAATGCTGGTAGGCAGTCCTGAGGTCTGTGGCAAGAACTGTGTAACCAAAAAATTGATATCAGCATTATTAATTAGTTCCCTCAGCTAATGAAATAATTATTCAATCAGAACTAAGCAAGTATATGCAAATGCAGGATTTCAGGTGACCAACGTATTCGCTAATCAGCTTGGACAGGTGAACAAGGCCCTTCTGTCTTTAAAAACAGGAACCAGGACAACTGTTTTCAAAAATAAAGTTCAGCACAGTTAACAATAAAAAAACAGTTTACAAAGGAAGTCTGTTCAATCTAATGATTTTATTACTGTGGTAATGATATTTGATATGTTTCTCAGAAGCTTAACTCCCTCTTGTGAATGCCTCAAATCCTTGTCATTTGTTACAAGAAGAAAGCCTCTCTCTGATATTTCTGCTAGGAAACATGAAATCTGTGAACCCCAAATCCAAATAAAAATGTCAGCATCTTTTTTATCAACACCTGGTGATTATTAAAGAAATATATTGATCTTAGATGCTTGACTGAAGAACTCTGAAGGCTTTAAGGTGAGCCATATGGTTAAGACTGTTCCCCCTCCAACAGAGAAGTATAGCTCAAAACCCTGGAAGAGAAATGAAAAACCAGAAATTTCTATAAATTCTGGCAAAACAAGTGATTCTTTTTCTAATAGTTACATATTATTTTTTGTGCATGCCCTCCTTCTTTTCTTATGAATATGAGCTATAAGGAAAAAGACATATCTGAGGTTTAATGCTCCATCTCTATATCAATAAACATCCAATTGTAATAAAACACAACTGTCAATTTCCCTATAAAAAGCAGAGCGTGGATATAAAATGACTGATTGTCTCTGTCTTGTTTCTTTTTTGTCTCTATAAGATAGGAACACGGAAGCATCAAAATGCATAAGAAGATTTCAGTTCGCCTTGTAACCTGCAATTTATTTGCTTAAATTCAATTAGAGTCTCATTCATCAAACACAGTGTAGCTCTTGAGAGGTGACAGATCAAACTCCAGCAATCACAAACGTGCTGAGCTTTGCCTAAATTATGGCAAAGTTTTCTTGCGCCTCAGGTTTCTTTCAGGAGAGAGTCTTTGACTTCCAAATCCAAGTGTCAGCCAACCAGCTCTCAGCACAGAGATTAAGTAATGCACAAATTAAGGGTTTGGGTCTGATTCTATTCCTTCTGAAGTAAATGGCAACATTCCCCATGGCTCCAGAGAGAGGAAGGTCCTCTGCATCGCTTCACAGGCTGATTGCAATCCACACAGGATCGTGCAGCAAAAACTGCCAGATAATTCATAACGTCACGGAGCCCTTGTCTTACTGCAAGGCTTTTTATCACCACACATTCAGCTTCAGCCCTAGTCATAAATTACATGGTCTGTAATTGATGCATTAGTAGTTGGAACAGCTGGATGGCAAGTTTTTAACTCATCAGTGGAGGCAGCTTCAGGCTGAAGAGTTTTGTGCTCAGGATAAAGAGTTGGTTCATTTATCTCAGTCAGCTCAGTCAAATAATCTCCCTCACAGCTGTACCAAAAATTAGCAACAAGGAATAAAAACCTGTAAACCCCTAGCAGCTAGACTAAGGGACAAATATGGAAGGTGTACATTTACTGCTGCAAACTCCAAACAACATAAAACACCAGGAGATGTAACCCCATGTTCTTTGCCTTGGGAGTGCAGGCACCACAGGGACCATGAGCAAACAGCTGAGAGTTTTCTTTCTTTAACAACACCAAACTTTTCTGCTGCACGGAGTGGTCCCTCATTATAACTTGGGCGAAGTGACTCACGACAGCTCTTTGAGGCAGTTTTTATCTGTCACAGTCGCTGGGAGCCTCCACGGAGTTCCATGCCATGACTGCACTCTGACAGACATCTCACCCTCACCTGATATATTCTCTGCCATATCCTCGAGCTCTTCTGAAGAGTCATTTCTTGCATGGAAATGAGACTTCTGGGAATTCTTTGTGCTGCTTTGGCTCCAGACCTGGGATAGAGTGCATGAGTCAGCCAGGAGCAGTTCAGACATTTTCCCTCCAGTTCAGAACTGAGTCTGGAGTTCAGTTTCTGCGAGGAGAGGATTACAGACACACTGAGTTCCTCCTTCTTTTTCACATTTAGACTGTGGGTAGCTCTCTGGTCTGCTTTACCTTGTTTGCCTGAACCAACCTTCCTTAGAAAGGTGATTCCAAAAACTGCGAGTAGTTTCTGTAATACCATATCAATCAACTAAGCACGAGCTTTTCAGTAAAGGAATCAACTAATGAGGAGAGAGGAAGTCTTTTAATAATCTTTTTATATTCCTTTTTTTTCCTTCTGGGCAAGGGAATCAAACCCAAACACATTAGAAGGTTTGCCCAAAGCTAATTTTTGGGTAGGAGACCCCAGCTTCTTAATTAATGTAGAAGTTAATAAAATGTCCTGAACATGTTTAGACCTCACAAATTTTGCGGTCATTATGTCATTTATAGATTTGCTACTCAAATAGTAAATCTGAATTTAGAACGATTAATCACATTCACCTAGTGTCTTCTAAAAATGGTCTAAATATACGTATATACGTATATATTTATGACACAAAGCATGACGTATTTAAGCAGAATATTTTAAAACCAGACCCACACAAAAGAAACTCCCAATCAAACTACAAATGACTTTGGGACTAGAAGAATCTCTATGGTTATTCTTCAAATCCTCCTACCTGCATAATTTTATAGATAGTACCATGTTTAGCCATGATGCAAAATGTATTCTGTAATTTTACTTAAGGAGCAAATAAATATTTTCTGTATTTGCCACATTTTTTTGTTTTTCATAGCATAAAGAATGGAGTAACATGGACCAAAAGCCATTCTCTTTTGTTTCTCTCATCTGCTGTGGATTCCTCTGGGTTTGTCTTGCATTTTTATGACCTAAATCAGGAACAATTCTGCTGCTTCTCACTGAGCTGCACGTGCCTTAAAATCAATAGAAGAACCAGGCGTGCTTTGTATATTTTTCTTCTGAAA
>VYZQ01057431.1:0-17977 GCA_013400655.1 Mystacornis crossleyi
CCAGCCAAAACCAGCACGCTGCCCCAAGGGTGGTACAGCATCGAAGTATTCCCTACAGATGCCCAGAGCACCGCTGGAGACCACTTACAAGAGGATGAAAGCACCAAGTCATAGAGATGGAGAAAAATGGAGGGTGGGGGGATGGCTGTTGGCAGGGCCCTACAGACTGATGGGGGAAGAGGGCAGGAAGGCAGCCAGGGAGGAGGGATAAAGGAGGACCAGACTGAAAAGGATATGAAAAGACTCCAGCTGCAGGAGTCACACGGTGCACAAGTGAAATGGCTCAAACCTGACTAAAGAAACCAAAGATGTGAAGGGAAGTGAAACAGAAAACAAAAATGAAGGCGGGAGGAGCTGGGCTGGGCTGCAGCAGCCTCACAGGTACCCAGGTGGCTGAGTGTGCACACAGATGCCATGACCTGGAGCTGCGACACAGCCTGCTGGGGCACTGAGACCGACCCCGCCACAGGCACTGAAACACGCTTTAGCAGCCATCAGCTCCCGAGGGCTTGCACCAGAAACAAACCCACACCCCTACTTATATGTCTGTATTTTCTTGCCCTCAAGAGAACTGTGTTCAGAAAAGACTGGACCTGACAGACCTGTGCCTTGTCATGTGCAACAGGAACAACGAATGGCCTTTAAAATGTTACAGGGACTTGTGTGGCAGTAATTAAAAAAAAAAAAAAAAAAAAAAAAAAAAGAGCAGAAAAAAAAATTTGCCTGAGAGTAAAAATACTACTGAAAACTGAAACTTGACAACACTGACTGTGAGAGATAACATCTTTAAACGGGCACATAGCACCCACCCAACTTCCTGCTGCTCCCCTACGTTTCAGGGCAGAAACTGCGAGGGGTTAATAACGCAGCACCCTGGCAGATCCCCATCCTTCTTCCTGGGTTGCACACCTTAAAAGTTCACCTTCTCCTAAGAAACAGTCTGGAGAAACATATACAAAGGCACTGACTTTAAAGGGCAGGATGAGGTGTATAAATCAGCTGAGAAACCGTACATCGAATGAGCGGAGGGAATGATGGCAGTACCACAGCAGGCACTGTCGTGTTCTCCAGAGAAGAGCTACAGCACAGGGGTCTGAGAGAAGTTTTCCTTACAAAATTAAAATAAAAACAATGACTTGGATTCCTCTCCACTGTCTCTACACCAATAGTAGCCTGCATAAAACAAGGAGCTATTTCCACTGACATTTCATCTTCTGACGCCAGTCCAAAATTAGCTCTGAACACCAATTCACCGAGTAGGCTGGGAAGTGCTTGGAGCTGCAGTGGCGAGAAGCTTGGCAACACACCTTTTAGCTGCTGCTGAATTATTTAGGCCATGGGTGTGTAACTGAGAGCAGAACCAGCCCAAAGGAGCTACCTATCATCAGCTACTCATCAAAAAGTAATACACCAAACTTGGATAGGGCTTCCTATGCCTTTGCTGAGTTACTGAAAGCTACCACACACAGAAAAAAGCCCATTTGAAGAGCTGTAATGTACCATAGCTGAATTTTGTGCATCTCAAGCCTTTGTGCAACAGCTTTTGCCTCTTCAGAAGGTCTGGGGTCCTGGGCAAAGCACCATCTGTGGTCCCCATGGTTTCCTTCCTCCCCACTACTATTTTCATTATTGTTGACAGAAACACTGTGCACCTGCTGCTGTTACTGCAGAGGTGGAAATCCCCCTCAAAGCACTCACCAGAAAGGTCACTGAGCTGTTTCTTCTGCTGTAGCATCATCAGGGAGACAGTGCAGCCTCTCTGGCTTAAGAATCACCCCCTCATGCACCAGCAGTCCCCCTCACTAGCCCCTTGTATTAAATCTAATCAGCAAAAGTAATTAACAGACAGACTGCAAAAGCAGCTAACCTAAGGCAGCAGGAATGAAGCTAACCTGGCCTGCCACTTACACTACCAAGTGGGATGATGCCAGAAGGGGCACAGGGGCAGGTAGTGTTTCCCTGAGGCATCTAAGGATGTGAGGTGGGTGCCCTGGCTCCTGGCCCTAGTCCACCTCCTTCCACCGTCACACAGCCCCGTGCTGTGGCCACCTCTTGGCTCCCCTGCCAGCTGTCTGACCCAAGCCAGTGACAGGGAGGGAGAGACTGGAGCAAAGGATGTGTAGCAGTACCTGTCCTCGATTTGGCTGATGCCCCAGCTGCAAGCAGAGGGGGAGAGAAAGAAGAGAGAAAGAGACACATCTTGGGTGGGAGTGGAATAAAGACCCAGCTGGTTTTTCCTGGCCCAGGCAGAAACCCTTTAGCAAACCTAGTGATTCCAAGGACCCCTGAGGAAAGCCAAAGTATGCACTGGCATGGACAATTTTCACATTTCCTACAGACACATCTTTCTCCCATTTATTCCAATCAGAGTGAAAGTATTTTGCAGTCCTGTGGGGAAGAGACATTCATGCACAGCTACTGTGTCCCAGGAACTCCCAGCAAAGGTGCAAGTGCATCAGGCTGTGCACCACGCTTCCCCGCCTGCCCAGATGCTGATGCGTGCAGGCAGGGGAGGGAGTGGGGCGGCCAGTGCTGACATGCAAACAGGAACCGAGGCCATCCCTACCTGCTGGGAAAAAGAAGAGTAAGGGCCTGGTCCCAGGGAATTTTGAGCTGACTCAGCTAAGTCCTTTTGAATGGGATTTGAATATCCTTGTGTTTGAGGATATTGCCAGGCTCCAGGAGGATGTCCAGAAGGAACCTGGATTGTAACACTGCTTGACTCATGAGCACACCTCATAAACTTATGCTTGGGAACATGAGTTCTTTTTTTTTTCATGCTCTCCCTCATTTTTCCCATTACGTCAGTTGAGTTGTGGAAAGGGTGATCCTACCTTCACAGGAGTCCTTCAGTAGTAGTCTTGACCCCTTCCAAACCAGGGGGAAAAAAAATTACAATTATTCATAAACTCTCCTGCAAAAAAATGGACATGCCTGGTCTTAGCTTTCCTGGGCAAGGGAGTAGATCCAACCCAGCTCGCCTTAACTGCTTTCTCTGTAAATTCATCTCCTACACACAGGTGTGTGTGTATATATATGTATATATATATAATACATATATTCCTCCTATGGAATTCCTACCCCGAGGCATCATCCACTCAGTAAACTATGTATGTATGGGATGGGAGCAGATGAGCACATAAAATTGACCTCATGCCTTGTTTCAGGCTTGCATCTTTTAAATCCCCAAGACCCTGTACATGACCTCTTTTTCTGCTCATGTGGTAGATAAATATTTGTACTCCACTTCCTGCTCCAAGTGAGGGTAGGCTAACTTTGGGTGATTTTGAAAAGTGTGAGAAACACAAGCTCAGGTGATGGATATTGGCAATAGCTGAGGGCAAGGGCATCCAAAGAAGGGGGGGGGGGGGGGTGATTCCTCTTTGGTAAATTTGCAAAGACAGAAGGAGCCTGTGCTAAGATTTCCTTTTTGCTAAATATTGCCATTCCTCACTTTTTCCTCAAACCTCAAACTAGCTCTCTGTGGTTGCAGACCACCTCACGCAGCCAGATCCCCAGCTGATAACACAGGTAGACTTCACCTCCATGGACTAAATCCCCGATTTATGAAGGATATGAGACATCATCATGCTGGACCCCATCAGCCTGTGCCCCTCCCTGCCTGACCCAAACTGTTCTACAACTAGGTATGTCCTACTAATTGAAAGTTCCTAAGAGTCTGAGAAAACAAGTCCTTGGATAGAAAAGACAGCTCTCACTAGGGCCTCACTGAGGAAGAGGCTGCTGTGTAGGATAACCCTTCACTAGAATGTTCATAAGGAGACTGGGTGGTGGGAGAGAGGGAGGCTGTGTGAGCGCCTGAACCTAAACAGGGGAGCTTCAGAAATATCCCCATCCCAGGAAGCACCTCTGAACACAGCCCAGATCCCAAGCAAATCCGTCTTCTCTAGTTCTGCTACTCCACTGATGACTTTTCTCCTACCTTGTGGGCGTCACTTTCAAGGGGATCGGACTTTGCCAGAGATCTTGGTAGCACGGCTCCTTGCTAGCTGAGCTCCCCAAAGGGGTCTGCTGGAACTGCCAGAGCATGGGCAGTGCCTTGGCCACAAGGTTTGTGGTAGCTGCGCAGGGAGAGCCTGGCCCTTAACTCCCTCCCAGCCTCCCGTCAGAGATTCCTGCAGGCTTGCTGGCTGAGCACATCACAGGATTGAACTACGAGATTCACCTGGAGTTGCTTGCAGTGCTAATGGACAGGCAGCACCTGGTTCCCAGTGTTTCAGAACCGAACTGGCGGTCATGCTTTTATAAAGGCTGGATGTTTTTTATGACTTTGTGCAGTTTTGCAAGCACAGGTAACAAATGCAGTTGAACCCTGGATTTCAGAACGAACGTCTGATATCCCAGCCCAAAGAAACCCTCTGTTCCATTACATCACCCCGCAGTACAGTTGGCCTGAGCACGTTGCAGAGGCATCACAGTCTTTGCAAGGTGTAGACTCTCTCTGAAGGATCACTGTTATGGATACATACTGTAACTCCCATGCCTGGATACCTCTTGGAAATGCTTCAAACATATAAGCCCTGGGACAAGGGAAGCTTACCAAGCATATACACTCTTCCCAAGGGTGGGTGTGTGTGTGTGTGTGCGCGCGCGTGTGGGTGGGTGGGTGTCTCCCATTGCTCAGCTACTGGATCGGGGTGGGGGTCAGTGGTTCTGCAGCTCAGCTGCCCTCCTCACAGGATGAAGGGGAGAGCAAGCCAAGTTGCCCGGCCATCTGCACACTGGTGTTGACTCTCACACGGAATGACCAGAGGTGAGGTGTGACTGTGTAACTTTCTTGAGCTAAGTAAAGCTTAACTCATGGGTTAAGATGGAGGTGCCTGCCTTTCCCTGCTGCCTACTCCGAAGTTGCAGATAGATGATCCTAAGAGCAGCAAATCCTTCCCCTGGCAAGTGGTAGCTTACTTTGCAAACAAGCATTTGTATATCCCGGGTAGCCCTTGGGCAACCATCTTCTCACCCCAGTGACCAGCTGGGCTGGCTGAAGGCAAATCAGGCAGGACACACAGAAAAGGCAGCTCAACCCTCACTCTGCTCTGGCAGCTCTGCTGGGGGTCAGGCTCCATGTAGGCACCAGAGTGAGCCTTGAAAACTGAGAAATTCAAAATGCTTCATCATGAAGGGCAAACATGTACCCTCTACAGTGGACACATAGGACTGAGGTCAGGGAGCACTTGTGCAAGGTCAGACATTAAGATGGGCTTTTCAGGATGGCACAGGGCCTCTGAGATGCTTTCTCAGTGCCATGGGTGAGGGGCAGGGAGCTCAAATTGCTCCTCGGAAGGAGGAAAACCCACTGCCCCTCACAGTACGAGGTGCACAGAAGGCCATGGCTGCTTGCCCGAAGGCCTGCAGAGATGTGCCCGCGGTTCACCGCCGATATGAATGGTGAGGAGAGTGCAAGCCATTGTGGACGTGAAATAGCAGCCCTGCTGCCAGGAAAGCAGAAGCCTGGAGTCAGCTCTGTTTACTTCCTAAGATACTTCAGAGCCCTGCCACAACTCTACCTCTGGGCTTTCCCTCGACCTAAACCGTCAACGCTAAACCCAGGCCAGGGGCAAGAGGCTGACTACAGACTAAATGATCCTCAGAGGAAGAGATGAGTGCCAGCACTTTGTTTATATTGCATGATACTTCCCAGCTCCACACAACTTTCTCTTTCCCTCAGCCCTGGCTTTTGCCCTCAGCCCCAGCACTGGAGCCATTGCAAAGGTAAATGCACGATCAAATGAAAGGGACAGAAACTAGGAGGTTTACATACATAACTTTACCCTTGCAAGTTTTTAGTCCCACTCCCCCCTGCTTGGGTATTCCTCTTCCTCCCAACTCTTAACCAAAGCTCTAACCTTGTCTTCCCAGGCCACTGGGCTGCGGGTGACAAAATTACAAGTTTCACAGAGACCTGTGATGAAACCTGGAACTGTAGGATCAGATTAAAAACACAGCAAAATTCTTCTGTTTACTTTCCCTTTTCAATAGCCAGCTAGCACATCTCCCTGGGGCACAGCCATTTTTGTGCATGCTATTGCTCATCAGCCCAATAGACACTGCTCTCAGCTCACACACCTGTCAGGCTGGTATGAGAATGGTAATCACATCTGAAGGGCACTCTGTGGCCACATGTTTTACATACCTGGATCAGTCTGTGTCACATCCCATACCTTAAAAAACTGCAAGAGGGTGAGTGCTCTCAAGTTCTGCCTGTAGCAGCCCAAAGTGCACAGCATGTGGCAATGGACACAGCCTGCCCACAACCACAATCATGCAAGTCACTGTGCACCCTTACTTAGACACTCTACAGCTTTCCAGGAATCAGAACTTGCCATCACGTAGTAATGCTGAAAGCCCAGGACAATGCTTATTTGATTTCTGATTCATTCCATTAACTGGTTGCAACTGCAAAAAGAGATTTTTCTAGACAAGGAAACTGCAAGCAAGCCACATGGAGATCTATGAGGAATGGGGGAAGTCCAGCTGAGCTTGCATTGGGTGGGGAATGGATAATGACAAGATCCCTTCCATGAGGTGACTTGTTCAAAGCCCAGCCATGGAATAACAGCTGAAGAGGTGCCCTAGATCCCAACCTCTACATTCCAGGCCAAACTTGAGTAAGTCACCTTTAAGTTCTAGTTGCTCTTTCCACCTTGAGCTGCCTCAAGCACAATACTTTCCATCCTGTTGGACGGACGCTCCAGGAATTTTAAAGGCAGCTTAGGCTAATTGCTCACTCTGAGAGGTCACATTCACCTATCAAACCCATGCCATCTGGGGCTTCTGAAAGATTAAAAATGAGAGAAAAACAAGAGGATTATTAAAAATTTAACTATATACCATATTTATTATCAATCCACAGGATAATCTGATTGCTACATGAGCTCATAAAAGCTATTTCACCTTTACAAAATTAAAAAAAAAATGTGCCACAAGGATGTCATAACTGCTGATAACCAAGGACTGAATCTTAAAATTATAAATTTTGCTGTAGAAAAGATTAAAAAAAATTATATTCACTTTAGAATTTTACTTTGAATAAAATATTCCCCTGTATAAAAAATAAAAAAGCTTGCTCTGGTTAGAATTAGAGTATTTTTCTTCTTTTTTAAATCTGGGAATTTGCATAATATCTCTGTAATAAGTTTCTTTCTTTTTTTTTTCTATTGTACCACGCGGCATTCAAGCATAGCAGATTAGAAACAAACATGATGAAAGCAGTCTCAGAATGTATGAAATCCATATGGAAAGTTTTAACTTCCTTTCCTTTCCTCTATTCTTTAAAGACACTTTAGCAAGAATAGCCTTGGAAAAGAATACAGGTGGAGAGGGACCTTCAATGTGCCATTAAGTAGAGCAAGGTAATAAAAGGCCTTTGTAAGTGCTTTCTTAATAAGGTGCAGAAGCAGACTGCAACTTTGCTAGTACTGCACTATGTACAATATTCACAATAGATTTTTCTTTATTTAAAAATATTCCAGCTAGTTCACATTTTCTCTCCCATTCTGAGGCTTTCAGTTCCATCACAGCCTTGACAGCAAGAAGCGCAGCAGCACCACTTCCTTGTGGTCAGTTGGTCCTCTTATGAAACACTGGAACCTGTGAGTGGGCCAAAGTTCTTGGGTTGTTTTCCTATGTAGCAACCTTGGAAGTACGGGTTCAGGTATACATACTGACGGCTGGAGTCCTGAGTTAAACACACTCCGGCACTGGAGTCGGACACAGCAATGTTCTATATTGCCAAGGCTTCACCTTCGGATTTGTCTCGTGTGCGTCAAGGGATGAACCTCTCTTAGAGAAACGTAAAATACAAAACCAAACAAAACAAAGCTAAAAAACCACACTGTCAAAGGCTTAGCAGCTCTTGACTCTCGACTGGGTGATGTCTGATGTTTTCTTGATGACGCTGGCCCGTGTCTCACGGTCTGGCTGGCTGCTGCTTGTGGAGGCTGTGGACACTACTTGTGGCAGAGGGATGTCTGGGAAAGGAGGCCAGGAGCTGTTGTAAGGCAGTGGGCAGCTTTCTTCTTTGATGGTGACTTGGAGGTCAGGCTTGTTGGCTACAAAAGTTGCCATGCCGGGAAGCATATGAGAAGTGTTCCTCATTCCCAGATTGCTGAGATACTGTTTGCCTTCAATGTTTTTTTTCTGCCAATGAAGCCGTCCCTAGAAATGGGGGAAGAAAGAAGGGAAGAGTATAAGCAAATTCAACTTTTTGAAGTACTCCAAGTAACAAGATGAAGATAGAAATACCCACAAATTGCACAGGAATTACTCCATCTCCAAGAGCCTGAGCCTCTAGCCACTGGCTTAGAATGTCTTTGCTCTCCACCATTTCTCCTTTTCTGAAGTCATGTGCTTAACTCTTGCTGGGTCTCCAGCACTCCAGAAGCACTACCTGCTCTTCTGAAAGGAAAGTAAAGGCCTTATTCCCAGTATGCCAGAGACAAAAATGGACATTGAGAACTCCAAATGGTAGTGTCTCCTCTGTTACCAGAGAGAGCATCTTCGCAGGCAGAGACGCAACACTATCCACACTAGCAATACAGGTGAGGCTGCTGGGAAACCACTGTCACTTGATGGTGCATCTCTCATCACAGGGAAGAAGTTCACCAAGGGAAGACGAGCATCCAGTTGTTCGCCCACCACAGATGCTGCAATGGCATGTTCTGTCAAAGGAGGTCTGTGGAGTCACTACTTGCAGTCTACATATGGGTTCTACCCCAGCCAAGGCATGAGAGACGAGGTGGGTCAGCCGTGTTGTCATACAGATGCACAGCCTCCAAGGTGGTCCTCCAAGAAGGAGGACTCAGAGATCTTTCAGTGGGGGAGATGGCAGGAGAGAGCTTTGCAAAAGGCCTTATGTAAAAATGCAGCTGGAGCACAGGGCATCCAAGAGCCCTCAGTGAGCTTCCCTTGGCCTCTAAGTACACATGGAGATCGGTGGGTCTGGTCACTTGATGGCAGCTCCAAAATAAAACGCAAGTGGTGTTTGTATACGTGTAGCTCAGGTTATTTTCCCCATGGATTCCTTTCACCCAGCAATACCCAACTGACTGCTCAGGAAAGCTTTCTGCCCCACATACCTCAAACATTCAAGCTTCATTTCAGTTACATGTATAAGCCTTTCCTCCAGTTATATGAGTTCAGGTGCCATTTAAGGAAAGTGAAGTGAGCGAGCTTTCAACCAAGATAAAATACTTGCTACCCAGCAACGTCAATGCATCATATTAACAAACTAGCTGGCTCTGTTGATGGCTTTGCAGAACATCTTATTATGCAAATTAATCTTGTAGTTTGGACAGATGCGGAGAAATGAATTTGTAGAGATATTAATTCTGTGACAGTCATCCAAATGTCTGTAGCCCCTGAACCTTCCTGGTCTGCTTTTCTCCCCCAGCTATTACTACCAAAATGCATATTTGACTGGAAGACTGAGTTGCAAATGGAGAAGGGGGAAAAAATATCACAGGATATGGATCTTGAGACCTTGGTTCAAACTGCTAAAAATCCAGAAAGCACTTACCTCTGCATTTTCTTCATCGCTTGGAATGCTGTCAGTTGTTTCACTTTCTGTCAAACAAAATAGAAACAAAAATGAAACTCAAAAATGAATAGTAACAAATTCCAGCTCAAGAGGCCTGATGTACGTCCAACAAGTGGAGGCAAACAGAGTCAAGTCAAACAACCAGAAAACAATGGAGAAGCATGCAGCCACAGCAGGGCTAGACAGCACAGCTGCCATGGACAACTGGGGTAAATTCACATGGTTATCGCAGTTAACATGACTATATCCTGGAACAGACAGCAATGGAGAGGGAAGAAGTAAATTTGTGCTTTCTGGGCAGAATCTCCAGCAAGCAGGAGATGCCCCCTCTCCCTTGCCCCTCTATGGCTGCTCCAGGCCCTGCAATGGACAAAGTTCTGTCCAAATCTTTATCTCCCTGCAAAATCAGTAACAATTTACTGCTCCATCCTAGAGCAGATAAATGTGGTTTTATTTCATGAACTGTTATCTCAGCCTGCCACCTCAAGGGCTTGTTGTCACTTCTGGGGCTTTATTACTGTTGATATACTCTGGTACAGTTGGTATAGTTTTGCTTTTGCTACCACTCCCCAGGCTATTTCTCAACCCCTCACCCACCCCTTGAGCAAGCAGCAATACTACAGTCTCCAGCCCCATCTCCTCCCCCCAGTGCACACAGCCTCCCTCATCACTTCAACCAGAGCACAAATACAGGGACACATTTCCAGGGGGACAGCCATCCTCCTGCAGCTGCATCCCTCCCTTGCAGAAGAGCCTGAAATCCAGAAATTTTTACTGTCTTTTCAAGCCTACATGTGTCTGAAGACAGGTCTCCTACTGTCTGAGGGTGAAGCGTGGTGGGTGGTTGAGACTGCTGTGCCTCAGATACATCTGAGACAGGGCACAAATCCCCCTTTTCAGTCTGCAGCAATGGCTGCTGCCTTCAGCACAGCCACTGGTTGCCCAGACCAATCCAATGGAGGCTGGGATTGCACGTTCCCTTCAGCTTGTGGGGTTTTGGACCACTGCGTCCTGTTTCCTGGGAGGATAACGCCAGGCATCTATCAGGAAACCAACACTCCAACCCCTGCAGCAGGGATGCACAGATACGGCTCATCCACAAGGAACACAGAAATCACACAACTGAAGGAATGATGTGATGACTTATCATAGCAGGCAAGAAAGCTCTGAAGCCCCAGTTTTCACTTTCAGCTCTGTGTTATGCATTTTAGTCCATGCAAACTGCTTTGCACAGCCCCTGCAACCCTGCCTTTCCAGAGACCAACCTCATGTTCTGCACTGGACGTAACACGGACGCTAGGAGTGCATGCATCGTGCCTCGTGGATCGTGCCTCTGCACATCTTCAGAGAAACTGGCAGTACCTTGCCATTCTCTCAAGGCTTGGCTAAGCATTAGGTTTAGGCAGAAGGCTGTAAACCAATGGGCTGAATCACTCTCTTGGACCCCAAGATCTAAACTGTACCCAAAGTCCTTCTACTCCAGCCCAGCTACTCCAGACTGCTACTTCCAAAGCCAGGACCTTTCCTGCACCAGAGTCTCCACCGCAGTGTGCAGCAAGCAGAGGAGCAGTCCAAAACACTAAATCTAACTGCAATGCCCTGTGAAGTTAATGCACTGCAGGGCTTTGCATTTACTGACCCAGGCAGAGAAAGATGTGCCCATGTGACTAAGCTGGCTAATTAAGCCCTACTGGGGGGAGGAGAGGAAAAAAATAATTCACACAAAGGAGAAACGGCCCTGAAGATAGAATCAATAGAAGGAATCCACACAGAGACAAGTAACAGATATTCCTTGACATGAAGAAGCACGTCGCAACAAAAACAGAGTGATGTAGCTGAAAAGGAATCCATCCTTGGTGTTTATACATAACAAAATACTGAGCAAGAGATAGCACTACAGTTAGCAAAGCCAGGGAAGCTGGCCACTCAGGCATGGAAAGTTAGAGAGGCTATTTCTGACAAGAAGGGTATTTGAATCAGTGTCAAACACAACAGGCGATTGACAACAGCCTCAGTACTAAAAAACAACAGACTTCATAGACATCAGCGGAAACACGAAAAAACTCACATGGGCGACTTACATCATTTGCCTGAGTAACCTCAGAAAGGAACCAGAGGTGTTTTGAAACAAACCAGATTTATGTAGGACAGCTGATATATCTGGCTACTTTTTTTGGCTGCTGTTTTAGAAGAGCTCAACTGACTGTTCCTGCACAGCTGTTATGGTCACACTCTTCCCTGCCATTCAGCCAGAAGCACCTGACAGAGCAAACCCACAAGCACAGGGCCAAGGTTCCTGTGGTTCCATACAGGTCTGTGTGGAGCAAGACAAAGCAAAAATAGTCTCAGGAGTGTCCTAGAAATGTCAGGGTTCTAACAGACTCCTGCCCTCGCTCTGACCTCAAGGGCAAATACATCCTTAAAAAAAAAAAACGTGGTTCATAGAACAATTCAGGCTGGAAGGGACCTCAGGAGGTCTACAGCCCAACCTCTTGTTCAAAGCAGTGCCAGCTACAGGACTAAATCAGGTTGCTGGGGGCCTTATCCCTACGGGTCTTGAAAATTTCTGAGGACACAGGCAGCACAATCTTTCTGAGTATCCTGCTCCACTGCCTGACTGTCCTTGTGGTGAAACAGGTGATACTTTTTCTTATATCCAGCTGGACTGAGTTTTCTTGTTTCAATTTAGCCTGCTGTTTCTCATCCTTGTACCATGTACTGCTATGAAGAGCCTGGCTCTGCCTTCTCAGGAACATCCTTGTGGTAGAGGCAGCTGCTGTGAAGTCCTCAAACCCATCTTTTCTCCAGGCTGAAAGAACCCCAGTCCTTCTATCTTCTCACAGAGTGGGAGCCCATGCCCCGAGTAGCCCTTCTCTGCACTTGCTCCAGTTTCTAAGTTTCTTGGACTGGGGAGCTCAAGACAGGATGCAGTAGTTTCAAAGTAGTGCAACTAGTCCTGAGTAGAGGAAGATAATCGCTTCCCTAGATCTACTGGCCATGCTCCTGAAAACTGGTGGCCTTCTCCGTGACTGAGGTGCTCTAGTGTCTCACGCTCAGCTCAGTGCCTACCCACCTTTCTGCAGAGCTGCTCTCCATACCATTGGCCCAGCCGCTATTGCTGCAAAGAGCACTTGCTTCCTATGCACAGGACTTCACGTGTGCCCTTGCTAAATTTCATAAGGTTTCTGCTGACCCATTCCTGAAATCTCTCCAGGACTTTCTGGATGATGGCTCTGTCCTCAAACGTATCGATTGGTGTGCCCTGTTTGGGGTCACCTATCAAGTTCACAAACATGTCTCTAACATATCTTCTGCTCATTGATATATTACATAAGACTTGTCCCAGGACAGACCCTTGCAGTACTCTACCTCTTACTGGCCTCTAGCTACAGTAGCCAGGATCATCAAGAGCTGCCTTAAGATGCACTCAAAAGCATGCAAGTGGCATGAAATTCTGTTATCTGAGTTTTGGGCTAGCAGGTCCAGGCATAAGTTAAGGACAGCTGAAGGCCACCAAGGTACTAAGACAGCATAAGGGGGTAGCAGAAGTACTTCAATCATCCTTCATTTTCCTTATGCAGGCTGGTTGCAATGACCATAGGGCAGGTAGGTCATGATTCGCTCATGTCAAGGTGGTCACCAGACCGCCCTTCTCTATCATTCCAGTCCAAAAAACCACCATGACTTCCAGACCAAGACAGTGACTTCTGTTTCCATTTCAAGAACTTACATCCTATAGCTGAAGTTAAAAGATTGCATCATTGTCATGTTTGTGTAGATGGAAAAGCTTCCCAAGGCACATTTGTAAAGAGGAAAAATGTTTCAAAGGCCCTTGTCTCCCTGCTGCTAATAAATTTAAGCACTCTCATATCTCCCTGCCTTATGCTTTGCAAAGGTCTTCTAAATGCTTTGGTCACTGCAGACTAAAGACATTGGGAAGCATAATCATTTATCAACACGTGTGAGATTAACACTGGAGACTATCCAAAAGAACATCATACTATTCACTTGGTCCCAAAGATAAAAACTGCTAAATACATACTTTATAAAAATGTGTCTGGAAGTAATTTCAGTCTAATAAGTCAAAGGCAAAACCATGTGTAAAATAATAAAACGCATCGAGAACAATTTACACCTAAATTTGCCTTAAAAGACGACATTTGTGTTTCTACCCAGTCTCCTAAGGCTTGCAAATTAGCACCACGTTAAAACAGAAATGACAGGTTGGATCTGAAACCTTTTCTACTTTCAAATGTGGCTTTGTCCTGCTTCCTATGAAATAAGGCCTATATGATTGTGGGGACTCTATATAGCATGTCCAGACGTATATTTGTGTCTGTTCTGCCCTAAAAACTTCTGAACACACTGTAAGACTTGGATAAGGGATAGATGAGTGCCAAAGACTCTTAACTTCCTAACAGTTATATGAAAATAAGGGGCCAGATGAAAAGAGAAACCATAACCACCCTCACTGGAGATAGGGGGAAGCCTGTTATCTCATCCTCTTTTAAGGTATCAGAGAATCCAGATGGGAGGCAGACGTTGGAAGCCAGATGTCCACAGCTCTGCTGCTTGCAAGATCACTTGTTATCAGTCACTACATTGCTGTTCCAGTCTGCAGCAAGACAGATCCACTCCCCCTGGGTCCTCAGCTCCGTATCTGCATATGCACCAGTAGTGCAGCCTTTAGCACTGCACACTGTGCTAGACACTGAGTAAACACAGAGCAAAAAAAGACCTTTAATCTTTGGTAAGGCAGGGGGCATGTAATTTGTACCACTAAAAATCACCCTTTAAAAGACCTTTGCATTACATCTAAAAACGTTCTTTTTCCATTACTCACAGGCTAAAACCTGCAGCTCACATTTCCAAACTCAGATCTGTCAAGTTGTTTCTCAAGGAAATGAGCAGAAGACTGTGTGTTTTTGAGTTTCATTAACAATTCAGAAGGCAGATGAGTATGCATTTCTGAATCATGGTTAGCTACCCTGGAAGAGCCCTCTTTCCCCCAATGTCTTCCAAACATTTCCAGAAAAAGGAGTGTAAAGAAATGCCAAGTTGCTTACCTGCATAGGATGAGACAGGGGAGATCTGTAGAGGGTACAGCTGGCTCATGCTGAGGGGCTGTTCATCACTTTCTGTTGTCACCTCTACTACCTGACAAACATCAGGAGGGTTGGCAACTATCACCTGCTCCTCACTGCTGCCATCAAGGTGCGGCTGTCCTACAACTTGGGGTTAGAAACAAAAAAATTGATTACTGATAACATCTCGACCCTGTTGAATCTCTAAGAGCCTGTTCTTGGAGCCTGTTTGGTATCTGACTGAGACTTCAGTAGTCTCAGCACCTTTTCCTTGCCCACCACCTGCTTTCAGCGGGCATAAGTTTCAGTGGGAGTTCTAAAGGAAATCTGTGATCCAAAAAGAGCAAGCTGCTAACATCCCCTGGCCTCTGAATGCTCCCATGTACACTATACAACAGAAGACCAGAACTGGCATGCAAAAACCTGGCCACGAGGTCAAGCAAAACGTTGTGGGACTCTGATGCACATATAACATGAATCTATGAAAAGTTTCTGCTCCAGTTAGATGCCTATTCTCACTGACTCTCGCAATGCCATGGATGGTATGTAGAAAATCACAGTTGTAATCCCCGTGGTCTGTGACAGAAAGCTACAGTTTGGTTAGTTATTAACAGAGGGGTTTCCTGTTCCCCCAACATATGATATTTAATACCAAAAGAGTACATGAAATTTAATATCAAAGGAGCATTACTTTTTTCTAAAAAGTGAAGCAACCACAGATGCTTTCCAAGTGTCCTGAAATGCTTTGAGACATCAGTTATTCTACACAACAACCTTTTGAAAAAGGTTGACAAACCAAGTAGCAAGAAGTTACTGAGCAAAGCAAAAGTATGGTGAAAGCCAGAATCTCACTTCTCTAAAGCTGCTTGACAGAATTTCCCCTGTCTTGTACAACTCCTCCTTTAATCCCATCAGTATGAACACAGGACAAATGCATTAATCCAGCACAGAACTGAAAGCCATGAGTTAGATCAGAAGAATGCTCAGGGATGGAGCCATCTCAGAGGATGGCCAACCTGAAACCATGGTTATCTAAGAGAAAGTCTACAGATATTCTTTCACTGAACATAAAGCTTCAAAAGGAACATAAGGCTAAATTTTGTACAAACATAATGCTGTGTTGTTCAAACAGTCCATTTTTTTTCTTGACCCATGAGGGAAAAAACATGAAGGCAATGAAATACAATAGATTTTGCAATTCTTAAGGTTAAGTAACCTGAGTATACTAATTATTAAATTTGAAAATGTCAAAAGATGGCATCTATTCCTGCATAAACTAAGATAAATAAACATGAATGCACATGTCTATACACACAATCCACTTCTGCATTCTATCTTTAGACAGGGCTTTTTGAAAAAGAAAAGTGACAGATATTTTTCTCAGGGAAAAGCTGCATATTATTTTGCTTTGTGAAGTGCCAGGTAACCACTGGAAAATCTACAAAAATTAGATGTGTATTTTAAGAAATAATGCCAGCATAAAGAAAATTACATACATATCGGATAGAACTTTCAAAAGTTGAATCACAACAATTACTACAATTGTGTTTCTGATATTTCGTTTCCCCTTTATTTCACCTTCCCTGGTTCTGAAACAACTAGCTTTTTACTGAGTGTGGTGAGAGTGGTGCAAGAGCACACACAGTTAATTTTTTATCTGGGAGAGACCAATATTGCACAACCCACTCAGGGTATAAGCAGGCCATCTGCACTGTTTTATCTTTTTCTTCAATACCTGACAAATTCTTACCCACCCTGAGAGATAAAATGCACAGCAAAACCTACTACTCACTTGGGCAATATGCCACAGCTTCCAGTGAGCTGTATGTATGTCAGAAACTCTGCAGGGTGCTGTCTGTCTTTCAGCCCCTCTTGCTGATTTCCCATCTTTCTGCAGAACAACTCTAATTTACCTTTTCCTTCCTATTTACATAAAAATCCTTTCTGCAATCCTAAATAACCACTTCATTTTCCAGTCTGGATAAGCAGCACATCTCAATAATTAAAAAACACTGGATGACAGCTCCCTACCCAATCCTCACTCAGTGAACAGAAAGCACTAAGAGCACTACAGTGCTACTCCTTCAAGGTAGGAAGGAGGAGCAACAAGCATGCTCTAATACTCTTACAAAGCTACAGTCGATTAAATGAACTGCCATAAAGAGAGCAAAACTACTCACAAACTCCTCAGCCACACAAGTACTTCAGGGGAATGACTATGCAAAGCCCTGTGACCTAAGAAATGGGGATCAAAAACAGTCACTGCACATGATTTCTGCCATCTCTCCAAGGAGAATACTAACATATTTGTCATATTTAAAAGTGGAATTCCAGACAAAATGGTATGTAGGTCATATTACTAGGAGCTCTTGCTGCAATGACAACCTCAGCCAAAAAACAGCTGTCAAAACCCAGTCCAATTATTCTACTGAGGACCACTTATTCACATGCTGAGATGACAGCTAGTTTCTAATGTACTGGCTTCTAGATGCAGTCTTCGATGATCCTTTTTGTTAGCTCAGTGATGTTAAAAACTATCTGTGCTACTGAGGTGTCAGTAAAAATAACCAAGTTTCTACATTTTGCCTACTGGTTTGAACTCCCAAATAAAATAGTATTCTACACAAACCTCTGCTTTAAGCAATGGGAAACTGCCATCTGACTGCAGTTTAACTCCCACATGACACTGGCTACAGTCTCCTCGTGGCTGAGGACTACCCTGTGGAATAAGTCCACATCATGAAAAGCCACCTTAGAGTGCCTGTAAGTGCTTTACTCTCAAGGCAATCACCACACTGCCACAGTACTGCTCACTGTCTCTGCAACGTGGTGGGGCTGACCTGCAACCACAATCTTGCATGGCCTGGGCTACTGAAAAATGGGTCTACCTGGCTGCAAATATGGCATTCCCTGAAGTGCAAAATTATGATGGAAAGAGAAGTCTGGCAGACCAAAAGGGTTTCTGAAGTCACCCATGTGTGTAAAAAAAGCATAGGAGTACTTACCTACAAAGTTCACTGTACTGTCAACTTCATTTTTTATACTGGAGGACAGGAAATAGTCAGAAGTGACATCATTTAGCCCATTAATCCCAAAAGATGATTCAACTGGCTCTTGCTAGAATCAAAACAGTACAGTTGGGTCAGCATTGCTTTATTTTAGGAAACAGTTCATCTCTTTGTTCTGAGATGGTAATAAATCCCATCACTTCTGCCTGCCATATACCCTCTGCTCTCTGCAAGACACTGTCTTAGAATGAGTATTTCTCTGAGGAGAAGCCAGAGACTACTTCATTTCCAAATCTTGTGCTTTGAAATGAAAGCTCTTTTTAATT
>VYZQ01057465.1:0-12011 GCA_013400655.1 Mystacornis crossleyi
CCAGGGCAGTGGTGGAATCCCCACTCCGGGATGGATTTAGAAGACATGCAGGTGTGGTACTCAGGGACAGGGTTCAGTGGTGGGGGAACGGTTGGACTCAGGGCTCTTAAGTGTCTTTCCAACCTCACTGATTCGGTGATTCTGCACGGCTGATGCTTGCTTTTTTTCTTTGAAGGTCCTTCCATCCTTCTGGGAGACCATGGGTAGAGCAAGTTGGGGTTTCATTTGCATCAGGAACAAAGCAAATCAGTCCTGGAAATGCTGCCTGTGTGGTTTTAAAGAGCTGCAGCAGCAGTTGTGGAGACTGGGGGTGGGGGAGCATGGGAGAGGAGAATGGCACACAG
The DNA here is from genome assembly GCA_013400655.1 of Mystacornis crossleyi. NCBI lineage: Eukaryota > Metazoa > Chordata > Aves > Passeriformes > Timaliidae > Mystacornis > Mystacornis crossleyi. Next base: position 345 of record VYZQ01057465.1, read on the forward strand.
AGAAAATTTCATTCAAGCAATTAAGGAATCACCACACTTTTATGATTAACTTCTTGTTCCCAGGTTGAATGCAGAAGCTGTTAGTAGGGGCATTGCTATTCCATACCTGACACGAACAATGGGAATATTTGTTCTGCCCGGGAGGATTACACCTTCCATTAATCTAAGTTTTATTGAAAGTTTAAATAACAGACAGACAAAATTTGATCAATTAGCAGTGTAATTCCAAGGAGACGTCACAGTGAAATTAAGTCTCAGGCATTTTTAATGCAAAGAAGCCTAGGAGCTCCCTCCAGTTTTCTTTCTCAGTACAGTGTTTAGATTTTAATTGAAAGTTTATTCTGCTTTGTGCATCTTCTACTAAATTTTAATTTCAGACTGTAATGAGAACAGTTTTATATTACAGTGTTTGTAGCACTTCACGGATAGATCAAAGATGCCTCATAAATGAAGGAAACAAACAGATTTGTGTAGGATCCGCTAACCGTGGAAATCTCCAGGAGAGAAGAGATTTTTAATAAGATGTGGGGGAAATGAGAGGGAATTGGTGCTGTGATGAGGAAGGGTGCAGGGGGAGAACCAGGCGGGGGTGATTATTGTACCCATGTGCTCAGACCCGGGGGGCTCACTCGGGGGCTCCTCCAGGTCCCCCCCAGTGCCAGAACAGCCGGGGCTGCTCTCTTGCTCGTTCCATCCCAGACAAAAGCTGCTCCCCAAGCCCACCTCAGCACTGCTGCTCCTCTGCTTCTCACGGTCCCCTTCCTGCCATCCCACCATTTCAGCTTTCATTACCTTATATGATTTCTGTGTCCCCGGTGAAGTGCTATTGCCATCGTTACTGCTCCACGTCTTCAATTTTTCTTATCACAAATGTCATTCTCATACAGCAAATACCAGAAGTGCCACAACCTTCCTGTGAATCTATCTCGGTGCTATCTTTGGAGACATACCTCATCTGAAAAGGAGAAATACTGAAAATAGCTGCATATTTTTGGGTGTATATTTTTGCCTGGATGGATGTCAGGGATCAGCTTATCGGGCAGCTGAAGCAATGCAAGTCCCCAGCGTGCACACTTCTAGTTTTGTTTACACAGTAGGAGTTTCTGGTCAAACCTGGGCCTTGATACCCTCACAAAAAGCTTCCCCAAAGTGACAAAGACTCAAATTTAACAGAAGATACTGGTGAGGAAAGGTTTCTCAGCGTGGCGGAGAACACAGCAGCAGGGACTGAGCTGCTGGGTGTGCAGCTCACAGGCGCTGATGGCCAATCACTCCGGGCTGTTCCCCCGTCAGTCACCGCCAGGTGAGTGAGTACCGGGAGGAACTGGGGCTTGTGAAAATTAACAGATGTGGCTGCACACACCCAGCCTCTGATTATCTGTAACTGTACCTACCACGCCGGTCTGTCTGCGCATCCTGGGGCACCAGGCAGCCGGTGCCCTGGCTGGGGCACACCAGCTCTCTGTGGCGTAATCCCGCCTGGCAGGTGAGGATCTGGGGTTTCTCAAGAAGTAATTTTTCTTAGTAAAAGCAGTGATTAATCTTGCTTCAGTCACGAGTAGCAGTATTTAAAACAACAAAAAAAAAAGGCAGCTGAGAGCTGCCTGCAGCTTGGCTCGGGCAGCCGCTTCTCCATATGGCGTGTGAAATGCCAGCACATGAAATTAACTCCCATAAATAAGTAATAAGGGCTGATTTGCCCAGATCTGGATGGGCTGACTTCCTGTGGAACACAGCCCTTAACCGTGGCATCATTGTAACTGCAGGTGTTCTGAGGCTGCGGAGTTCCAACAAAACATGTATTCCAGGGAGAACCTGGAAGGAAAAACCGCTTTGGGAAGGGGCCAGAGTTCCGGCCTCAGTCCGGGGTGCTCCAGGAGGAGTGCCTGTTTGTGTTTTCAGAATTGAATGTTTCCATTTTCTGACACTTTCCACAGGTCAGGCTCAAGTGATACTATATTTTGTTCGAACAGAGCCTTTGAAATAACCAAAATTTTCCCAATTCCAGAGGACTCCTTGTATTGGAATTCTTTTTCATCTCCAGAACATGAGAAAATTGAAATAATGAAACTTCCTCTGAAAAATCAGAAAGATTTGTCCCACATCATACATCTCATGTCATCTTTCAGTGACAGTACAGGGGCTTCAGACTGGAAGTCCTGTTCCTGCTAGAAGAGAATTTCAGTATGCAAGAAGGTGGCAAGATTTTAGGTAGAACTCTAAGCCTTAAAGTTGCCAATCTCTGACAAAAATAATTAAACACAAATAGTTTCTCACAGACCCTGAGGACTTGAGACAGCAGTTTTGCAGCTCATCTGCAAGAGACCTTCCCAAGTGCCTGGTGTCCACTTGCAGCAGGCCTTGGTTCAGGTATTGACCCAACTGAAAGGACCAAGCACCAGTGTCTGAATCCCCCTTTGCGGCAGCACCTTGGGTTCCTGGAGGCCTGATCCTGCCTCAGGAATGACTGGGAAGCCGCAGAAACAGCGGAATTTTTCTTCAGTTACCCTGAGTGAAAAGGAAGCAGTGTCACTGGGAGTCACAGGACCGATGGGTGGTCCCGAAGCGTGGCGATGCAGTCTGTCAGAGCTGGGGTTAGTGGTGGGGAATGGAAATAGCCCGAGCCTGGACAGCTGACATCATCTGCTAAATTAACTGAGCAGCCGCTCACACTGTGCTCCCGCTCCTGGCTTGGCTGTCATTAACCCCGGGAGCAGCTGCGGCTCGGCAGTGCCCAGGACCGACACGGGGCAGCTGCTGGGGGCCAGCGTGCTGGGCTGGCATGGCCTGACAGGAAGAAAGGTACGTTCAGAGGCTGGTTTTGGCTCGGGAAGCACCACTCTGCAATGAGAAGCTCCAGCTCTTCCCACGGGTGTGATAATTCACAGTGTAAAAGTTTTTTTTCCTGTCCTGAAGGTAAAATACACCACTGAAACTGCCAGGAGCAGTTTTCTTGGTTTGTGGTTCCAGCATGGCCTTTTCTGACCTTTGGACATAAGCCATGAATGCTTTAATCCCAGCAAGGGTTTTATCTAAAGCAGATATGAGGAAGGATCTGAGAAGTAGGTCAGGAGACATTAGAGGCTGTTTGATTCATTGTGAACTGTGTGCACAGCATGGCTTTTAAGCCTGAAATGCCATTACTCGGATGCGTTGGAGCCGCTGTTTTGTTTTAGAGAATAGTCAAATGGACGGCTCGTAGGAGAAAGGAGAGAGGAAGGACTGGGTTTCTGGGCGCCAAACACCATTTCAGGCAGGAAACCACCCCCACAAGCACTTTGTGCTTTGAGGTGGCTGCGGCCGCGCCGAGGGTCCGGCAGCCCCCGGGGGCGCGGGGCGAGGCCCGGGGGTGGCCCTGCTCTGAGGGACAGGGGAACAGGGGAGCTCCCGCTGTCTCCTCTGCCAGCGACGCGGTGCTCTGGGACACTCCGTAGATCCTTTCCTAAGTACTGACGATATTTCTTTCCCCCTCACAGTGCTTTCCCAGCCTGTGTCTGTCCAGGGTGCAGAGTTTTCATTTCTTTTAATGGTTCTCAAGAAATTATTGAGAAATCAAAATACATTTCAAAGTTATCTTCAAGGATTACTGTGGTTCAAATGGTTTCTTGAAATCCACAGTGCAGATGCTATTTTTCAAAGCTTTACTGGTCCCCAAATGATTGTAATGGTGTATTGACTGGCTTTACTGGGGCCTTGGGAGTTTAGAAAGGGAAAAACTAACTTAGCAAGTGAAAACCCTTTAAATATATATACATGAAAGTTTTTAAAGTTCATGTAATCTGTCTCTAGTTTTGGTATTTATAAACCAGACACTGTCACTAAGGTTAACAGCACTTTCCTGTTCCCATGAATGTTACAGCAGTCAGTTGACTGCAGCTCCTTCGTGCCTTAAGGAGGAGAAACCCACCCATCTCCCAGGGCTGGTGCACCCCTCATGCTTCTGAAACTGCTGCCAGGAGTGAGAGCTTGGCCTCACAGCACTTCCCTGCAATTGCTGGAGAGCCTAGGATCCTGAAGTGTCCGTGTAACAGCATTAACACAAGATGAATATAGCTCCATACCCTGGATCTGTTTAACCTGATAAATAGTTTCAGTTAATGGACAGCAAAAGGAATGATGCTCAGTAAATTTGATTTTATGAGCCTTTCACTTATTTGCTGTGCCCATTAGGTCGGAAGTTAGGTAATGGTAAGTGTCCATTAGTGCATTAGCTCAGTGATGAGGGAGCTGAGTTGGAAAAAAAAGAAAATGGTGGAAAACTCCCTGAAGCCACGTGCATTTATTAAACTTTTGTTCGTCAGTGGCTGTAATGGACACTGAGCTGGAGAGACGTCGGAGTTTGGTTCAGGTGGAAAGGACAACAACCCCTGAACCCCCTTCGTCCTCCCCACAGCTTTAGGTCCGTGTTCGCCCTGGGTGGGGAGCCTGGGACAGCCACAGGGGCTGTGGGGCAGGGATGGGGCTGCTGATGTTCTCCTGTCCCAGGACAGGCTCTGTGCAGTGCTGGTGGCAGCCTGGGACTGCTCCTTCCAATCACGAGCACATGACCCAGCTCGTAACAACCAAAATAACCATTTCACTGATAGCCCTTTCTTTTACTCACTTCCTTTGAATTTTTTTCTCTGCCCAAGCAAATTAGTTTTTAAAATCCCTTTTCCCAATTTCTTTGCTACCCTGGGATTATTTACACACCCCACAAAAAGCTGTTTACTCTTCTGGGTAATTCAATGAACATTCACTTGCTTTGAATTAATATGCAGCGTTGTTCCAAGTGCTGGCAATTTACTGGTAATTGGAACATCTCCTTACCCTGGAAAAAACATCCAGCCTCCCAAGTTAGTTCTCACAAGTGGCATTAACGTAGCAAGAGAGCCAAATTCCCTTGTTTACGTGCTAGCAAGGAAAGATGGGGCTTGTTAGCAATTACAAGGTAAATTTTCTTCCCCTCACTTGCTGACGGTGCTTCCCCTGCAGCTGTGAGGGCTGTTCGGGGTGACGGGAGCCTGTGTCCCACCACTGCCGGGGCCGGGTGAGTCTCTGCTGGGGCGTTTAAGCAATTTGCCCGTGATGCGTTGCAGATGCTGGAAGGAGTTTGGTGGGCAGAAGGGGTTTGCAGCGGTGTGTGGAGGAGCAGGGCACAAAGAACCTTTTCAGCAGCAGTTTGATCTCACCAGGATGCACATCAGGGGTATGTGCTTTGAGCTGTTTGTGAAGCAGGTGAGCCCTGCAGAGAGCTTTGCTTACAGGTTCGTGGGAATGTCTGTGGCTGGTGCCCGATGAATTGCACTGTCCCTCGCTCCGCTGCTGATGGAGAGTTCAATCCAAGAGCAGAGTCAGCCTCATCAGCAGACGTGCTTCCATTTCAATCTGCTGGGTGCACTCTGACCGCAGACGGGCCACGGCTGTGGTAGAGACCTGTCTGTGAAACTAATAGAACCTGATAGATAGAAAATGAAATCTGTTTGCTCCGCTCTGTTGTCTGCTCGCTTCCCTAATTCGGTTCCACTTACAAGGGCTGCTTACGATGCTAACGCTTCTCCTGGGGTTTCCCCGATAACAAAAACAGCTTTGTTAGGGACTGAGGACAGGGAAAGAGACAATAAGTTGCATTTGTTTGACACAGTTTTGAGGTCCCAGAGGGAGCACTTTGAATCTCTGCTCTCCAAAGCGAGGCTTCCTGTGCCCTTCAGAGCCTTCTTTCTCCCTTCAACTTTCCACCCCGTGTACAACCTCCTGCCCAGGCAGGACATGGGGCTCAGCCAGAAGGGAGGACAAAATGTTCTGGGGTTAGTTAAACTCCCAGGTGGGGTTTGCTGCTGGATGTGGCTGTGAGAGCAGCTCCCCTGTGGAATGACAAGTCTGGGAGCAGCAGGGCCCTACAACAGCCTCTCGTGCTCTCAAGACATTCTTTCTCTTACCACATTTGCTGTAGAGCTGGAAATCTTCATTATACAAATATTTTTGTTGATTTTTATGCTTTGCTTTTGACCTGTGAAAATGTGTTTGCAACAGAGTTTGTGTTAACACCCTGAAAATAAACAAGTGTGAATATGGCACTGATCGTGCTAGCACAAAAATTAATGTTGCACATGCAACATTAAGTATTGCTAAAGAATTTAATTTAATTAGGGAATCAGCACTTATGAAAGCCAGCAAGCTGATGGCCCAGGGAGCTGAAATCTTCTGGCCGTGGCAAGAGCTGAGCACGCAGGATCTCGGTGGGAGCATCCCCTGTTGGCTGCTGCTCGGGGCACACCTGGCCCTGCTGGCAGCGGGACAGAGCAGGGCTCCTGTGCTGCCAGCCCCGTCCTGCTCTGCACCAGCAGAGTTACAGGAACTCTGTGACCCAGAGCTGCAGTCTGGGACAATATTCAGCTGCAAGTCTCTGGGTGGAAATAGCTTCCAGTCACTAGAACCAACCTGGGGACAATATAAACCCGCAATCAAGAGAAGAAATCCTTCACAGCCAATTAGAGGTCTCTTGAGCACTTCAGAGTCCTTGACACCTGCTTATAGAGGCAGCAGAACTCGGAAGCTGCACAGAGAGGTCTTCTGCATCCCCCCCTGCTCTTCACAGCCCCTCTGCAACTCGTGGCCCCTGCCTGCAGCCCCCGTGCTGCCCAGACTCCGGCTCTCCTGCACCTGTGGTTCCTGGCACGGGTGGCATCTCCGCAGACGTGGCAGCGGAGGGTGCTGCGGTCTCGGCTTCAGCCACGGAGAAGATGTGGGCTTGTGGACAGTCCCCACACAGCTCAGATGGGGAGCGACGTCTTCCTCACACCCAGTGCAGTCCTCACTCCCCGAGACAGGGTGAGCGTGCTGCTTGGGAGAGGACATTAACTGAGACATCCTATTTCCAAAGAGCTTCCTAGTGGTGTCCTCAGGAGAACAGGGATCCAGACAGCGTAGTGTGTGTTGTTGGTAATGGAAAAGGACACTGTTATTTGTATTGCATCGCCGAACTCCATTATGTGTTTTAGTCGCCTTGTTTCCAGGACAGATGCAGTTCCCTGTGAAGCCACCACCAATCGGCACCTATTGGCGGGTCACCACTTCAGGTTTTAGGCCACAAAGGAAACAGGCTGCTGCTGAATCCCGGCAATACGTGGCGTACAGAGCCCCTGACTCAGCATGAACCAGCTCCCACAGCAGCCCTGGTTCCTTGCTGGCCACCCTGGGCACTGCCAGCAAAGCCACCTGAGCAGGTGAGGATAGGAATGCCCAGGGATGGGGCCATTGACAGGCCTTTGCCCTCATGCCGGGGTCTTTTTCCTCTGCCAGTTCTCAGTGGAGCTTTCCCTGCACATCCCCTTGCCCGCTTTGTGTCAGAGCTTGTCACAAGCGCGGGGGTCTCTGTTGGTCACTTGGTCCTTGTGTCCCCCCAGAGCAGGTCCTGGCTGTGGGACCGCTGCCGGTGGCAGGGCTGGGAGCAGCTCACGCGCATTCCTTGCGGGTCTCAGGTCCCTTGGCAGAGCTGTGCAAGCAGCTGCTTCCCTCTCTGTCTGCATTAAGATTAATGTTTGAACAGCACTTGTCCCATCCATCTCTCTGGGAGGCTTCCTCCAAACAAATAGCAGGAGGAGGTGGCATCTATTTGAGAACGACAGGGCTTCGATCTATTTATTCCACAGGTAACCACTCTCTCCTGAAATGTCAGATTGACTCTTCATCTTCCACGGGCTGCGGTGCGAGCGCATCGTGGCGGGTACGGGCCCACCCCGTTCGTTTGCGAGGAAGAGGAGTCACTGAGACTGATTGCACAATTGAATATGCAGCATGGTAAACAGTTATTTGGAAATTATTGTTTGCGTTTAATTATGACATACAGAAGTTTAACAGTCATAAATTTTTCATTGGGGTTGGGATGCAAATGTCAGCATTTACATGCACCAGTGAGAGACACAAATCAGCGCTTCCCGCAGCGCATCACCGCACCCGGGGCCGGCAGCCCCGCTCTGTTCATGGGCATCCCCCTCCTCAGCATCGTGGGCCAGAGCCGTCCGTGAGCTCAGAGTGGCTTAGAAACCAGGAATTACTTGTTTCTACTTGTTTTGTTCTCTGTATGGAGTCCTTAGGGCAGAGCAGTGGCTGTAACAGGCAGCGAGGGCTTGACTCCCCCTTACACTTTTGGGGTGCAGCCAGGGTGGAGGAGGGACTGTGGGTGTAACCTCCATCCTGGCAAAATAGGAAAACTTTCTGGTTTCGTGAAAGTACCTCATCAGCACTTTTGCTGGTCTTTCCAACAATTAGCAGATGACTTTTCCCCGCCTTTTCTCTCTTTTCATTCTTTTCTTATCTCTTTCTTCTCCTTCCCCCAGCACATGCACACACACACATGCTGTGGCTCTTGGCAATTGAAGAAAATGAAAAATAGATGTGTAGAGGGGAAAAAAGTTTAATAGCAAGGAAAGATGTGCTAGAAAAGAGGGTGGTAATAAAGGAATCTAATTAAAATGGAAAATTTCCATGGGAAAAGGAAGAGGTGTTGGGGGAGGCAGAAGTAGAACATTGTTTCCATCCAGCCTGCTAATCTGGGGGAAGAAGCAGCATTTCCCAGCTGATTAAAAACTGGTATGATAATGAAAGATGAGTATTTTTCCATCTTTGTATTTCTGAAGCAAATCTCTCATGGGACAAAACATATCACTCAGTGAGTTGCATAATGTTTAATTCTGTATTAGGCAAAGAACAAACTGTGTCTGTGTTGTACAATTCACACGTGAGCAGAAAGGTGAGCGCAGGTTTTTCTGAGCACCCACCTGCGCCACCGGAGACAACAGTTTTGGGGAGGATTTTAGGGGGAGACAGGAGCACAGAGAGTCTTGTGACAGTGTTTCAGGGATGAGCAAATGGGGTACGGAGATACCAAAATAGATGTGCAGAGAGGGCTGACCTGTAGCTGAAGGATGTGTTTGAGCAGAGCTGACCTCGCCATCAAAGCCCGAGATGAAATATCTCCCCGGACGAGTTCTGTTTATGATGTTCTCAGGCTATTTTCACAACGATATTGTAGCCAGTGGAGCTGTGATTTACTCCACAATGGCAGAGGTGTCCTCGGTGCCCCTGCAGAGTGGTCACCCTCTGCAGGGGGAGAGCAAGGGGTCACAGCACTGGGGACGTGTCCTGTGGCCAGTTTATGGCCACTTTGGTTCTGATGCCTGAGCTGTGGGCAGTAAGGGACTCACTTCAACACAGAGTGGCCCAGACACATCACACTAGGGCAGGGGGTGCTGAGAAGGTGGATAAATGGCACTTGGGGGGTTGTATTTCTGCATATTGTGGCTCTGTGTAGCTGTCAGGTGACCCACAGTTAATCTCACGGGTTTAGGCATTTCTTTGTTCCTTGACTGAGAAGGGTAATGGGGGAATCTGTGGACACTGGGACACAATGAATCCGTTCTGGGAAAACAAATTCTCCAAAGAGGAAACTGTCTGTGGGAAGGAGTGATGTGGGATGGGAGTGCTAAACCAGAGATGTGGCAGTGGGAATGGCTTTCCTGGGCTTTGCCTTAAGATTATCCCTTGCTGTCTGTCACTTCTTGGTCCTCTTCCTGTGTTCTGGTCTGAAGGACACCTTTGAAATGAGGGATGAGCCATAATGAGAAAAGAAACGCAAATTAATCAAAGATGACACTAGAAATGATGTGAAACATAATTTCTTTGGCATGGAGTTCCAGCGTCAGGGGGTCTGCGTGTGTGTGTACGCAGGCACGTGGACACGAGCTGCCACCGCTCATCGTTATAATGCTCTGGAGGAAGTGTACAAATGTGAACACTGATAGCTCCCACAGAGGTGTGGGTGACCTTCAGGTGGGGCTCTGCAGCTGGATTCGGAAGCCGTCGGTTTGCTTGCTGTCTGTCCATTTTCTGTTCTGGTTTCAGGTACAATCACGAGTGGCAGCAGCAGCAGGGCCCCACTGAGCAGAGGGTAATGGTGAGATACACCCGAGGTGGGCTGGGGAAAAAGGGGAAAAGGGAGGAAATTAAATATTACTCTTGTCTTTTTGTCATTCTGGGAGCCAAGGCAGAGGGACATCACGGTGCTGAGCCCCTGGCACCGCTGAGCTCAGCCCTGGCTTTACAGCACAAGGGGCAAGGAAGCTTTACACAGTGCCTCATGTTTTCTAGTAAAATTCCATGTCACCCTGAGGTCTGCCAGAGCTCAGCACAAATTGTGGCCAGCAGCAGTGTCAGAGACTGCTGCTCCCTGGCAGAGGACAAATGCTGGTATTTCCCTGGCGAAGCACCCGGCAAACCTCATGTCCTGGAGATGGGTTGCAGCTCCTGTGGGCAGCCGGGGTGGGGCTGCTCTGGCAGCAGGTGGCAGTGGCAGAGGCTGGGAATCCCCTGCAGCTGGGGAGTCTCAATCTGTCTCAGGGAGAAGGTGGTGATTCGTTCTCGTGCTGCGAAATTGAAAAATATTGCTATTTATGAAGCACATTTATAAAAATCACTCTTTAAAGAGTTGGCTTAAGGGTATTTGCTGCAAGTCATGTTTACGAAACAGCCTACTTGTAGCTGCACTACACACCCGGCTTGGATTCAACACGGATTTGAGGAGTAATGTGGTACTCGGGATGTACCACTCCGGTGGAAGGGAACTGCACCTGTTAAAGAACTGGGTGTGGTCTTAAAAACCAGACTGGGGTTATTTCAGCCTGAAATGCATTCCCTCAAAATCTCTCACTGGCATGATGCTGGATGTGGAGGTGAGCACCAGAGACCTTCTGCCCGTGACTTTGCAAAATTTGGTCAGCTTGTGAGCGAGTGAATAACCACGCAAGAGTGTGTCTTCTTTCAGGAGCGTTCATGCTGGATCTGAGAACTGATAGGAAATCAGTGTTTGGGTCACAGGACAGGGCAGCGGGAACCTTCAATCTCACAGGAAATAACAACGAAGGAAGCAGTGAGTATTGAGAACTTCCCCAGTCAGAGGTGGTGTATCACAGTTGTTCTGTGTTACAAACACCACTTCGAGCTCTTTCACGTCCACTGAAGACAAAAGTAAAATGAAGACACTGTAATGGCTTAAAAAATGCTGAACAAGCCAGCTCCATTCAGCGTGAGTCTGCGACGTGTCAGAACTGGAAAAATATTTCACTTGTGCGAGGCATTAAAAATGAATAAATTGTGCACAGGGCAAGGTGGGATGGTGATGGATTGCGTGTGCTCAGAGCTCCGGCGGGCCAGCCCGAGCCGCGGCGGCCGTGGCCCGGCGGGAACCGCGGCCCTCGCTAACGCGCCCAGAACTGTTCTCACCGCGCTGCTAAAATAAATACAAACATATTAAAGGTAAAATGAGTCACCGCTAAGGCAAATTGAAAGAAAATTCCCGTGAAGGAAGTGAACACATAACTAAAAGCAGTAGATTAAAGATTGAAATATAAACTGCAGATGACTGACAAACTTCTTCTTAGTGATTTTCCAGAGACAAAGCATTTATCCTGTCTTTTTCCCTGTGCGCTCTGCCTTCCCCTTGCAGCCCCACACTCTGCCCTGGCAGCCCAAACCCTGAGAGGTCTGAGCCTTTATTTGCCCACACTCCATCCCCATGGCCTGCAGGGTGTGGTGGCAGCTGTGTCCTGCTTTGTGCTTCTGGAGTACATTCGTATCTTGTCAGCATTTTGCAAACATTAATTAAACCTCTCAGAGGAGCAAGCAGCATAT
>VYZQ01057482.1:0-15164 GCA_013400655.1 Mystacornis crossleyi
TATATGTATATATAGACATATATGTGCAGACACATCCATCCATCCATCCATGCACACGCAAATACTGATGACTAGAACTTGTGCAGCTTATAAACACCTTGCTCTTGTTCATGTGGATCCTGAATACAATGACTTCAAGTGGCCTCTTCTTGTGTGGTTAGGTTAATGTTGCACGCTCTGACATCTTCCCTGTCTTAAACCAACATGTTGCCTAGAATGTAGACAAGTGTATTCCAATTTATTTAATGCTGCAGCTGTACTTGCCTACTCACAAGTGCTTTCCTTGTATCTTTTGGGAAAAAAAAAGGGCTAAGAGATTATTCCAGAACCAAAAAGTGTTAGTGGAAATGTTGCATGGGATGCCTTTCAGCCCTGTGCTTGATTTTACAAGTGATTATGTGATAAGACCTACTGACGTTAGCAGGGCTGTTTAAGTGATGGAGGAGCTACTTTCAAGAATCACAGCTTGCTATGTCAGAGCCCAGTTTCCTTTTTTTTGCTCATAGCATAGCTGCCACAGTGGTCAGCTTAGGGCTGTTGGAGCAGTTTACTGAGTATCTGCTTCGAGTGACCAGTCACTATTAAATCAGACCCCCCCCCCCCTTTTTGAAAGCCCCTTGAACCTTTGAAAATCTCTATTTTGAAAAAAAGCTTAAGATGAATTATATGTAGCATTTTGAAATGTACCTAGACAAGCTCTTTTCTCAGCACCTATAATTACGGTGTTCCAATCCTGAATAGAGGGTTTCAAAAGAAGATAACATTCAAAGCTACTCATTAATTGTATTACTGTGTCAGCCCTCTTAATAAAAGAAAAAGTGCATTCTTCCTTCATCAAAATACAAATACAATAGAGAAAATACCACATCACGAGGAAGGATTATTTAAAACTAGAGTGATGCTTGTGCCTACTAATTAAATGTTAATAAATCTTTAAAAAATGGGGTTTCTAAGCCAGATTTGAATGAGTTTGCCATTGTTACTTGTAACTGAGGTCTCTCTAGTAAGGCACACAGAAAGCCCTACTATGTGTCCTTGCCTTCTTCTATTAACCTTTTGAGTGGGTAGTGTTGTTAATGTGCTGTTTCTGTGATGCCACTCTCATTCATATATGGTCTAGGAGGCCACCAAGGACTTAGTATTTATACATTTTATTCAGAATTTAAACACCCTATTTATTTTAAAAGTCTTAAAATGAATTCTAAGTTCTGTACTCTTCCACATGTGTTTATAGTATGGCTGTAGAAATAGATTGAGTGCTGGTCAGCCTTTGCAGCTCAGACAGTGCCTCTTTTGTCATGTTGCAGCACAAAATGTTACACAGATTCTTAATGCACTTGACCTCAGTTACATCTAGATGATGTATCAGACCAAAAAAAGCTGTTGAAGGAACCTTTTAACATTGTCAAGTCAAATGGCTCATTTCAGGAAACACTGGAAAAAAGGATGTTTGTGCATTCTTTGAGGCAGCCTTCTAAATACATATTACAAAGCAGTCTTTAGTTATGGGATCACATTATTACTTGTTTCCACAGAATTCCTGCCTCATTAAGTGCATGTTCCTCCATTTGGGAACACCCAGTTGGTGCTTTTGCTTTTCTCCTCTATTTTTAGAACACATCTTAATTCTTTCTGTTTTCTGCAAACTGTGTAAGACTGCCCTGAAAATACTGACTTTTCTATATCAGTCATTCTTGAATTATCTTGCTTGTTCAGGAATTAATATTTCAGAACCCTGCAATGAAATGGATGGGCACTTCCACTGTAGAGGTGGAAAAAGTCACTTAAAGTCCGAGTAACTTTACATATAGGTATCCAGTGGAAGCTGCTTGGGGTCACTGTGGAGTTGTCAGCACTCTGCTCTGGCCCTGTGTGAATAATTTGGGCATGGAGAAGGGGTTTGGATACCAGAACCTGGCTAGAGGTGGGGAAAGAAACAGTTGTCTAAACTGTGCATCAGGAAACTGGAGTTTAAACTGCTCAGAAAAGTTAATTCTCTAACTCTTTCTTTTCTGGAATGGCAGAGTCCTTTTACTTTATTCAAGGTTCGTGATCACCCTATTTGAGTGTTAAAAGCTTAGGTTACCACAAATTGAATTGATTCATTATCTAATTAAAATAAAATTCCCAAAGTAATCCTTCATGCATGTGACACGTAGAAACTCCAGAAGAACTCTCATTGATTTCTGATATGAATGCCTTAAACTTGATTTTTAGAAGTGAGTGTCACTCATCTCTGTATTATTGCAGCTTTGCATTATATTCTTTGATCGGCTGCTTGTTGAAAGAAAGCCGCTTATGGTGGAATTGAAAGAGGGTGTTTTTAACTATTAAACCTTAACTAGTGTTCCTCCTAGACTTATCAAAGTTATTTAGCTGCCGTGAGCCTGTTTGATGAGAACTCTTAGCATCAGCTGAGACTGTGATGAATGTCATCTGACTTGAGGTCTGTAAATGCTTCTGAAGATTTTATAGGGAACTTGCAATAAATAACTTAACTTCTCTGTGCCTCACTAACCCTTCTGTACTGGGATAACTAATCCTTTGCTGTATGGTACTACAATTGGGAAGGTGAGGATTATAGACTAGGGGGTGGTTGGACGTTAAAATAATAGGAACCTGTAAAGGAGAAGAGAGACCGTTCATTTAATACTTCCTCTTAAAAGTTGATTGGCAGGACTGAGTGTGGTGTTGTGGTTGGAAAGTGGTGGTCAGTGGTGAAGCTCCAATTGACTCTATGGGCTCGGGACCACATGTGAGAGTAACAGGAGAAACGCTTGACTATTTGTTTAGGGAGTGAATGGGAACATGTAGATTCTCTGCAGAAGAAAGCAAAGATACTTTTCAAGCATATTTTCATCACTGCGGAGAAAAGAATAACTCTCCTTGTGGTTTCCTGACACAAGTGTCCAAGATGGATCCTTAACTCCTGTGAACTGGTGGCATTTCCTGGCATTTTGGTAGAGCTATGCTGATCTGTCCTAGCTAGGAGTCAGGCCTTTGAGTATGAAATCTGATGGAAGAAGAAAAAAGTTCCAGGCAATTCTTTCCCTCACAGAAAGCTTCCAACCATATTAACTCTTAGAGTGTTGATGCCAATAAATTGAAAACTTGTAAGAGCAGATAATAAAAGGATATGGTTTAATGTTACTTGCAACTGGATAAACTGAATAAACTCCTGGAAATCAGAACTGCTATGAGGGAGACATTGCCTGTGAATGAGAATGGGGAACAATAAAAAATTTGCAGGTTTGTACTAACAGAAGTACCTTGTCATGAGGATAAAGGAATTACATGAATAGGAGCAGTGGTAACCACAGTCATCTCACTTCAAAGTCAGGGGTTTTTGTTTGTTACATATTTTCTTGCACCCTTGGTACCCTTGCAGTGTTTTGAGTTGCACCTTTGAAAATGTGTTTAAACATTAAAAAATAGATAACAGGTTCAGTTAGAAAACCAAACAGAAGCTTTGAGGCTCTTCCGCTGCAGAAATACCAACAATGCTCAGTGTACTTTTCATGTGAATTCCTATCCCTGAAACTGGCTGATTAAAGTTGAAAGGGTACATGCTCCTGGAAAACTAGGCTCTTGGTTTCCATTAAGTGTTGAATGTGTATCTGCTCCTTTTTTGCACAGCAGGGAAGGTGCCCTACAGATCTGTTATGTTACTGCCACTTCAGTTCTGAGCCATAGATAATTTCTCATGTGTAAACAATCTCAAATATTCTGGGGGTTTTAAAACTCATTAAACTTTCCATTTCACTAGAAGTGGTAAGAGAGGCTATCAAAAAGTACCATAGCAGATGAAGAATGGTCTTAAGTCAATTAGAGATAAAGTGAGCATTGAAATTTCTGGTTTTTTAAGGAAATGGAATATTATTCTGTTCTTCCTTCATACAGATTGCAGTGTGCAGGCTGCTGAACCAGTAGGCTTCAAATGTGAACCCCAGTCCAAAATGTCAGTTAGCTGAGTGTACCTTCAAGGCCAAGGCCTTCAGAGTGCAGCCACAGCTCCTGCAGCTCAGCTTCGTCACATGCAGGTGGGTGAACAACCAAAATCTTGGACTGTCCATTATCTTCAGTGAGCAGGTCAAAGAGAGGTAAATGCACAAGGCTGGAAGAAATTGCAAGAGATACAATGCAGACCTTGGTTGTGAAAGCAGGTTCCCTGAGATGTCTCCATCCTGTTTACATGGTTCTTTTTTACTGTCCACTGTAGGCAATTTACAGCTTCAGAGGGTTCCTAATTCAGTTAGATTGTCCTAAATCGCCTTTGCAAGACTTTCAGACATGTTGAACAACTGCTAGCTTTATACTTTGGAGGATTATCTCATGGGCTAAAGCATGTCTGTGTGTCAGACAACAGTTAACAGCATGAGGTTGATGGGTCTAACAGAAGAGCTCTGGAAAACCTATTAGGAACCACCTATTCAGTGGAAGCTGAATATTCAATTGTTCACTTTGTTATTACTGTGGGGTGTGACTTGCCTCCACCTGAGAGTCAGCGCATCAGAGAGGAATGTGGGCTTTCACTCCAGCTCCTGCTGAGCAGTGGTGTGTACCTGAGCTCACGCTACTGGGTCTCAACTAAGATGTTGGTGGATGAAGCTCTATGTGGAAACATTTCCTTGTTGCTGCCTCTGCAGCAGCATTGCTGCAGCACTTTGAATCAGTGAGTTTCTTGGCATTGATTTTGGATGATTTTGAATGTGATGAAATACTTGTAAACTCTCTCAGCTCAGTGTTTTCGTCTGGCTGCTCATACAAAGCATTGCAAAGACGTGAGCCTCAGGCTCACTAACCGTAACCCTAACTCCCTGAGGACTCATTCAACACCCCCCTCCCCGAAGAGTATAGCATGTCTGTGCTGCCCTTTTCCAGTAAATATGCTATATTGTAATAGAAAACTAGGCCAGACCAGTTTGTTTTGCTTGGCTCTTTACAGAAGTAGATTTGCTAAAGTGGGCCGTCTGTCTTTCAGATATTTATAATTAATTCACATTTTGTTTTGGGAGTCTGAGTTAGGCTGACAGGTCTCCAAAAGTCCCTGGGTGGTTATCATCCTCTTTCCTTTTTATGGTGGTTGGTGGTTCTGTGCTTGCTTTCAGGCAGTGCTTTAGGTCTTCCCTCATTTCCTGTGAGTTCATGGTGTCAGTGGTTTCATCTATTAGTGTGTAGTTGATTTCAGTCTGTTGGTTAAGGTTTTTTTTTTAAATGATAAAAAATCTGTAGTAAGATTTCATCTGCTTAAGTTGACTTACCTACATGAGCCCCTTCTTTAAACATATTCCTCTGGTCAGCACTGTAGTCAGTTCATGTCCCAGCTTTGTTTTACCATAAAATAGTTTTTCTCTGTATCTTTATTTCACCTCTAGCACTTTCCTGCAGTTTTTTGGCCTCCTATGAAGCCTTACTGACCGGTGTGGAGTTGCTTAAAATCTTTTTTTCTTTGCAATTCACTGCCCTTAATCTGCTCTACTTGTTCCTTCCTTACATTTTAATAGTTGATGTTATCATTTCATGATCACTATTACCCATTTTGTCTTCCACCTTCAGATTTCCAGACAGTTTCTCCCTTTTAGCCAAATCAGGACCATCTGAAGTGAACCGTCCCCAGGTTGTTGGAAGATGTATCCAGTTATGCCAGTGAATTTTTTGGATGAGCTCCGCTATCTTTATAGTACATGCCCATCTCTTGGGGCAGGTGTATACTGAAACATGAAAAATAGTGGACAACTTTATTTTCCTATCAGATGTTACTGGAAAGCAGTTAATGAAAGACTTTGGTAACCAGAGCTGTCAGTGTGACTCCTTGCAGGAGCACGCTGAAGACAGCTCCTGATTTTGTCTTCCATCAAGTATTCAGAAGTCAAAATGCCAGCATGTCGCAGTACTAATCTTGTTTTCTCTGAGTCAAGCAGTTGGCGTGGTATTTTATTAGTAGTCTTTTCCAGAATGTGTCCTGGGTGTTCACTGCTGGCTGCATGAGTCAAGGCTGTGATCTGGAAAACCTTGGTGTTCCTAAAGTGGAGTTAACTGAGTGTAACCGTATCAGGAGTGTAAATAGGTGTCTGATTGGTGCTTCATGGCCACTTTGGCAACAAGTTTCTTTCCCTTTTATTATGACCACAGATGGTAGGAGAGTCTGGAGTCTCTAAGGAGTAAATAATTGTGGACCAAGCTGTAAAAAGGGTGGGAATTCTGCTTGCTGGAAGTGCTAGGGTTGTGTGCTTGTCCATCATTTGCTCATCAGAAGCTTGAGAAAAGGGATCCTGCTGGTACCATTCCTACTTGTCCTTTGGTTTGTATATGAAGTGGGAGCTCTTCAGAGATTGGAGGGTGCTCAATGGGGTTTTGCTTAGGAGGGGAATATTATGTATGAGTTGTTACATGGTTGTGTTTTGCTGACCATTACTAACAGTGTCTGGACAAGTAGCATGTTCCTAAAGCGTGCTGAATCTTTGGTGCATTACTGCCCCTGGGGTGGGACCTTAGACAAATCTCATTTAGCAAGTCTAACCAGCTTACAGCTGATCTTCTTCTCAGACATATGGAATTAACCAAAGATAATAAGGTCCACGCCTGGCCAGTATATTCTAAGAAATGACTTTTCATATGCTGGTGTGGAGAGAAAAGAAGAAGTAGTTGAGCTTGACTTTCCTTCTGCTCTTCTCCTGGTTACACCTTGGTCTTCATCCTCAGTTATGGCAGCAGTATGCTGTAGAGACTTAGGTCTTTTTCTGCTTTCAGAAAGTTGCCCCATGTTTAAAAGAAGGAGGTAGGGATGGGGTTCTTGCTTTCTGCTTGTGATTCAGCTGCTGCTTCCTGTTAACTTTGGCAAGACCCTGAATCTGTCTTTCTCTACCTTTCTGTGTAAGTAAGTTTTCTCCTCTAGCTTTGGTAAAGTCAGAGATCAGAGTTCCATGGGGACTCATAGTCCCATAGGGGTGAAAACTCCTATGCTTTTGAGTACAGTGAGACATAGCAAAGTTCAACTACAAGGTGCTTTTATTCCTGCTGACATTTATCTTCTCCTTATCTTTCCCCTGTGAAGCAATGAGTGTCTTAAATAGCTTTGTCCAGCTGTGAGTTTTGTTACCCGCATTTTGGCAGAAGTTAGTTCTGCAGATAGGGTGCATGCTGATTGAAGATGATAGGCTGGAAAATAGTCCATTTGTTCGCTGTTGACTTAAAGCTGGGTAGGGAAGTCTATACTTCTTCCTTCTTGGGCAATTCAGTGCAATTTGTAAATGCCAACAATTTGCACTTTATAGGTGTTTCTCCCTTGCCTAGCCATTCCCAGGATTTGCAAAGCAGTAATTAGTCCTCATCTATGCCATTGTGATGGTATTATACCCATCGTAAGATATGGTTAGTAACTCAAGCACAAAGCAGTTAAGGACATGCCCAGGGTCCTGCAGTAAGACAGTTGTAGCACCAGGGAATTCTCATCTGTGACTGCTCAACAGCACTTCCCTGTTTCAGGTTTTCTGTGGTACATGATACCACATTACCTGATACTGAATTAATAGGTCCCGTCAGTCTGGTCTGCAGCTTGTAAGCACATTATTTGTTACTGTGCAGTGTAACTGTGGGATTCCTGGCAACAAGGAAGCTTTTGGCAAATTAGGTTGTATTATCCACGTTGTTCATTTGCTGATTCCTTGTACTTAGGGCTGTTGCTGTTAGTGTCTTTTCTAGTTTTTTGCAAATCCCCAGTGAATCTAGATACATGAAAGGCCTTCTGCCTTCAGATCATCTTCCTTCTGTAAAGAAGAAAAGGGTTTAATTGTTTCTATGGAACTCTGATCCTAATGGACACCATAGTGTAGCCTGTGCTTCAGAGAAATCAGCTTTTCCATGGATATTCACTTTATACAAAAACAGGCATTCTGAAAGGCCTGGGCTCTTCGGTAAGACATGGTCTGATGCAAATGAAGGGATGTAAGCTATAATGGCAAGAGAGGTTCTAGTCACTGGGAAAGAGAATTTGGTGTAACTTTGCGCATGTTACTAAAAACAGAGAAGGAAGGCATTTTGTTATTAACATGTTGTAAGTCATTAGTCTTTAATTCATAAAATAAAATTAGAGCTTTTCCCTTTAATAGCTGCCACTAACTGAGAGCTTTTTTTTTCAGATTGTGGAAACCTGAAATAAAATATTCTGTGACTGACAAGGTGGCAACAACACCACAAGGTGGGTCTTCTGTTTTTGTTGGTCTCATATCAGTTATTTCATGGCTCTGGAAATGCTGTGCATCTTGACTTTACTGTGATGGATTGCCTAATGAATCTCTGGGGCTTTTTCAAACAAACCCATATAGTTTGACAGGACTCCTCCTATGCTTGCATGTACATGAGTTAGGTATCGTAATGGTGTTCTAAACAAAGAAAATATATACGTTTTCTGGGCTGTACGGTGAAGGTGTTTATGGCACAGAGGTGGAAACAAGTGGAAAGAAAAACATACTGGGTTTTTTGCCAACTTTTTTGTGTAGATGTCTGTTTTCTGTAGGAAATGTCCTCTTGTCAGTGTAAGTTGAGCTATCCAAAAGCTGCTGCTGCTGCTGCTGAGTACAAGCACTGCAAGTTGAATCTGTGACGTGGCATTTTTTTTCTTCTCACACTTCAAATTTAGGGTTCACAGTTAGCAAAAAATTTCCCTGCAACATGTATTGATTACTTGGGTGTCAGTCATGACACGCTCACCTTGTCTGAGGATTCGTTGCTCTGTTTTGTTGAAATGTTTTATTGAGGTTGTTTATGGGATATGCAGATTTGCAACACACCCCAGATGCAAAGAGATGCTGATCCCAGGATTTCCCACTTGCACCCCTGGTATTACCTGTTCAGAGGGGAGTTTGTGTAATGGGTGCAGAGAGCTTTTAGTTATTTGAACGACTCAAGTGAAAAACAGCACAAAGAGAGCTGGTAAATACCATTTTCACTTTATCCAGTGGTTGTTGGAAGAAAAATTACTTGGTTATTCCTCTTCCAAGAAAAGTTAGGTTTTCAAGCACCAGGTTTATCTGGTGACACTGCATAGTTATGATGAAGTTGGATTTTGTTCTGGGGTTTGGTTTTTTCCTTTTCTGTAGTTGGTTCTTGTCTGTCTTCTTTCTAGGGGAGAGAATGGAGTAAGAACTGGGGCATATGTTGCCTGTGTCTGTGTGCTAGGGGCAGTTCCAGGTCACAGCATTGCTGCTCTTAACTGCTGCCTCACAGTTCTCTCTTGGAGGTCATAGTTTTGTCTGTTGTTTGAAGGTGTGAGTCCTTCTGAAGTATGTATATCCACAGCCAAAGAATGAGCAGGAGTGTTTCAGTGCAGAGCAGCAATCTCTCTGCTAAGTATTTCAGAGTGTGTTGCTTGTCACCAGCTCTGAAATACTGCATTATAGCTGTGATGGGCTGCAGTGCAGATGTACCACTTGTATTTCTCAAAATGTTTTTAAAAATTGCCACAGTTATGTAAGCCTCCTCTCTTGCAGTGAGAGAAACAGGTGAGATGTGAGAATTTATCAGCAAGGCTCCTGTTGTCATCCTTCTTGAATGGAAACTGCCAGGAGCCCTGCGTATGGTATTAATCCTTACCCAGTGAGAAGAGGTCTAGCTTTGATTTCAGTGAGTACAAGATGTTTCTTTTATCTGCTCTTTGTCAGCCTCTGTATGTCATTGAACTTGAATCATTAGGCAAAAAGTTAAATGGTGAGGAATAGACAGGTCTTTCAAAGCTGTAATAAGGCCAAATCCAAAAACTTTAATGGGAAGGAGCGATTGAGGATATGAGCTAAAAGTATAGACAGAGCTGTTTAGTGGGTGCTCCTTGCAAAGAGCAACAGGGAAGTCGAGGAGCGTTCATTCTGCATTTCACTTCACTGGTGCTAGTCTGAGCTTCAGTAGTCCTTGTGGCAGGGTTTGAATGCACTGTCTGTTCTTACCAAAGATTTATCATAGTTGATGCGTGTAACCAGGAAATTCAGAGCAGAGTGGTGAACTATCAGCTGAAAGGGGTAGGTAAACTCCTGTGTGCTCTTAGAAGTGAGTAGTAATCCAATTCTTCCAGTGCCTAGAGTATTGGTATCTTCAGCTGCATTTGAGCTGCTCACAGTTTATCAATAGAAGCTGTGTTCTTGCATAAACGGAGAGCAAAAGACCTCCTTGTAATTAAATAATCCGTTGTCTAAATCTCATTTTATTAAGCTGAACACACAGTACAGACTACAGGAGCAGTCCTGCACCAAGGCTGTTCAAACACATCAAACTTTTTGAATTTTATTAGATTTTGGTCTTCTCTTTCTGTCTTCTCTATGTGAATCTAAGGCATGTGCAGATCTTGCTCAGCTCTTTTTTTGTCATGATAGTCTTCCTTATAAACCTCTCTCAGGCTTGTACACAACCCATATAATGGCACAGAGAAGCTCTTCACCCATTTATTGATCTCATTCTGTTGCATCACTTTCTGAACTGCCCCAAAGCACCTTCTTGCTCATCAGATAGTAGTGTATCTTGCACAAAAGAATTAAAGCAAGACTGTTTGTCTCAGGCTTGTCTCTGCAAGCTCAGGCATGTATTGAACATAAATATTACCTAATTTTTCACACTCGAAAGCCAATAAAACCCAAATCCTCAAAAGAAAATATTAAATGTAAGCACAACTGTTGTGTTTTCTGAGAACCTGGAGCAAAAAAGGCAACAAAAAGACGGTTTAATTTCTTACTGGAATATTTCACAGGAACAATTTAAGTGTATGTAATGGTACCAAAGTCTGTACTAATTCATGGTGAATTTCCATTTGATATGAACAAAAAACAGAGGATAATTTTATCAAAAGCCAGAAGACCTGCATTGCCTCGCCTAGCATCAGGCCCTTGTATGTCATTACTGCTTGCAAGTGTGCTTACCCTGCTCTCCTCCTGCAGAGAGCAGAGACTGTAGATGAGCGTCTCAGGAAGCTGGGAGGGTCACGTATGTTTGAGCCATTTTCTGAAGAACCTTTATCTTTCCACTGAATCATGAAAAAGAATATAGAATATATAGAATTGAGTGAGCTGGTGTTCTTAGAAGCCCTGTAAACAGACAGAGCTAGCTGAACATTTGCTTTTGTTTTTAAAAGAGACAAGAACTGGCATCACTACTTACACTGTGGAGTCTTTTGTACTTCCATCTTTAAATCGCTGCTCTTTTGGGCTGTTTCTCTTGTACAAGTGATCTGCTGTAGCCCAGCAAATAAACAATTCTAATAAGGCACCTGATCTCTTGGAGAAACCTAAGTTTCATTTTGCCAGGGTATACTGGTTCTCTAGTTCCCAGTGTAAGATTATGCACCTCAAGTTGTTTTGCAGATGTGCTCACATGTACACACCATTACCATTCTCTCCTACTCTACTGCTAGGAACAGAAAGCATAAAGGGATTCAGCAGTTCAAATTGCTCCCACAGCAGAGGTTCCTGAGGAGAGCAGTGTCACATGTGGTACAGAGGAGTGAGAACAGTCCACGTGGTCAAACATCAGGATGTTATCCTTGGGCTCTACTTCTTCCTCTGTGAGAGGTTTTCTGTATTATATTCTCCTTGCGCTAAAATTAAAAAAAAAAAAAAAAAAGAAAAGAGAAAGCCAGACCTACCTGTTGAAGGCATTGATGTTATGTCCAACACTCTTTGGTTTGATGGCTGCTAGATACTTTAGAGAGAGAATCATGTGAGGCAGAAGCTGTTTAGACTAAGCATTCACTATTTATGTTGAAGTCGTAAGCAACTTGAGCTTGCCCCAGAAAGATCCAATAGCATTCCAGTTGATTGGAAGTGCTCCTTGTCTTCTTGTTCCAAGTTCTCCTCTTGTAAGAAGGAGCCCTCCAGCAGGGTGTGGGGCAGAGGGAGAGAGAGTTTCTCCACGCAGTGTTCTCCTCTGGTGTTTGCCCCCAGCAGTGCTTTGCTGGGATGTGCAAGCACGCTGTCTTGCACTCTCAGTGGGCAGTCGTGTTAGCCCTGGCCAGTGGGAGGGCTGTGATCCAGCTGCAATGCTGCTAAGTAAGAAAAATACATGACCTGGGCTGCATCCAGCAGTTCAGGATGGAGGCCATCAAACTGTGACATTAGCCAGCCCCGGCTTGTGGCCTTGCAGAACTGTGTGATGCTCCCTGTGTTTGTAGGTGGAAAAGCAGGAAAGATGTTGGTGTGATGTCTTCTTCCCTAGAAGCTTGTGGGTAGGACGGGGGACCAAGTGAGCCCTAAGTGCTGTATCAGGGGGAAAAAAAGGTGGGACGTGCTGAATGAAGGTGGTGGTTGTAGAATTTTTGCAGACAAACCAGTTGGCACCCATATGACTGAACCAGGTGTGCTTGTAGTATGAAAGTCTAACAGACCAGATTTCTCACTGGCATGGCTCTGCTGAAGTCATCACAAGTATGTTGGTATTGCACAGCAGCAGAACTGGGTTGTTGGTTTAGTTCTCTTTCAGGTGCATCTGGGCATTTGGGTTACATGTCCAAACTCCACTTGCTCAAATAATCTGAAGCCTGAGATTATGAATATACAGAAATAGGTGTTTTCTTAAGGGCCACTTTACTTTTCGTTCTGAGATTATGTATGATGTATAAAGATGCAGGTTTCTGAGTAATAACAAATGCCTGGGTTAACATTCTACCAAACACCAAGTGAAACCCAGAGGCTAGCAAAGTGTTTATTGATGGAGTATCTGAGGAAGCTGTTCTTACTGATGCCAGAAGCTCCTGAGTGCTAGTTAGTTAACTAAGTAAGTGTTTCTGGGTTGTTTTTTAATGGCTAATTCCACTGCCAGCAGTGTCTTCAGGAAAAAAAAAAAGGAAAAATGAAAGGAACAGGTGGCACACCACTTTTTTTTTTTTTAAAGGGAACAGCATATTGTAGAAATGCAAGCGTCTGCTTCTACTTAATGCTTAGTCTTCAAACACTCTGAGATGCCATTCATTTATGTGGCATAAATTACTATACCAGCTAGTAGGCCTTTACAAAACTTTTAAACCTTATTTTATTCAGTGGGGCAAAACCACATTACTTATTACCTCCAGCATACCATACCAGGAGGCTGGAAGACAGTAGGATAGTTTTGATTAGATCCTTCTCCAGAGCAAAAACCGGGAGTTTTGCTTTTAACTTCTGTGGGAGTAGGAGCCAGACCTTTTTTTGTGATGGGCAGCAGTGACATCATCTGAAACAGTCTTGATGAACAGATGTTATGCCCTTTAATTCTAAGCTGAAAGGTTTAAATTATGCAAGACAAATCTCTTTGGAGCTAGAAAACATCTTTTATGACATTATTTGATACAGCAGGAAAAATAGGTAAGTTTTCAGATGAATGGTGAAGACCTGGATAAAAGTTTCTATTCCTGAAAGCTTTTTTTGGTGTATGTTTTTTCTCCCTGCCCCCCAGGTGTAGGAGATACTATCTTTATCTACATGATTTGCTTCACTTACAACCTTTGAAAATAGTGTCTGTAAATAGATGTAATGCCTCTACATCTCCAATGTCTTTTATTATTGGTGGGGAGAGAACATTTCAGTGTCTGTAGCACTCTGAAGTAGAAGCTTTTCTGTTGCTTAGAGCTCCAACTCATATCCTGTTCATAGATTTTTATCTTCATTTCTTACGTCTTCACGGGTTTCTGGACACATTACCACTTAACAGGTGATATGTCAAAAGTCTTTCCATTAAGTCACTCATAGGTGGTTTTTTCTACTGGTACCAGTAGCAACAGAACCAGGGTTAAAGCTATTCAATCTGATAGGGCTTTATGAAGTGTCTCAATGAACCTCTGCCTAAAGGCACTGTCAGATTTTCCAGTGTGGCCAAGAGAAAAGGGTTGACATCCTGAGGAAAAAGAGATTACAGTCATAGGAAAAATCAGTTATTTTTCTTCCAGTTCTTAAATGCTGCAGGCATAAACATGCCTCATCATCTAAAGGTAATACAGTCTTTCCTTTTGTGTTGCTTCTCACTTTGGAAGCATATGGTATTAGTGGGAAGCCATTCACCAAGTTTTTGATTTTCAGGCTTTGAACGGTGGATTGTAGAATTCACTTCATTTGTCTGAGCAATATAAAGGCAGGAATTAGTGACTTTAAAAGTTTCACGTGAAACCCAACTGGTTTTGCTTGGAACTGATTTTCCTTTTTTACTATTAGAATATTTTGTGTGTATATATATGTAAAAATATATAAATAAATAATGTAATATATTACCTGGTTATTTTCTTGTAGGAATGAAACATGTAACACTTTCAAGAATACACAGATCATACATCCTGTATTACATCTCTGGATATTTTTGTGTAGCTGAAATAACTTTCTCAAGTTTATAAATCCTAGGCTGTTAAGAGTAGTGTCTCAAATCCTGATCAAATCAAGTCAACTCTATGCTTCTAGGAGACCAGATAATGTTTTGATTCTGATCAAATGAGAAAAATACTTCTTTAGACGTCCATGTGTCTGTTGTCCATATTTACCTGTAAGCTGGCACACAGGGCTGCTTACGCTTTGCTGTGTTTCTCCATCACATAGGTTTGTAATCCAAATACTGTAAAATGTGGTGCTTTACATTGTCAGACATTTATATAAATGCGCTTTTCTCACACTTTAATATTGTGGTTGCTTTGAGCTGAGCTTCCAAAGCTCATATTCTTCCAAAGTCCATATTCTGAGTAAGAGTCAGTGGGAATGGTATGTAGTTTTTAAGTGCATTCCTAGGAAAGATTTAGTTGTGGTATGGAACTGTAGGCAAGAATTCAAACGATTCATGTGCTCTTGACAGGGCTGTCTCAGACTGCTCTTTCCAACTGTTTTAATGAAAATCTCAGAGATGGGAAATTCAGTGCATCACAGTGATGCTGCATTTGAAATCCAGAGCTTTATAAGCTTCTGTTATTTTTTTCTTTGAGTCACATGCTGAACTAAATAATGATCTTTCTATAGAAAAGATAATGGAAATATGTGGACCATGGTTAGTAGCCAGGTGGATGGGTAGAGACTGTGGGTAGAGGGAAGCCCCTGTTCTCCAGCAGTGTACAATGTATAGATCTGTGTCTTTGCTTGCCTTGTGACGAGGGCGCCAATTTCAGAAGCCGGAAAAATGCCATGTTACTCTTTTGCGTGGGTATTTTGTCCCAGAGTTGGGGTGAAGAGGTGACCCCC
>VYZQ01057496.1:0-13420 GCA_013400655.1 Mystacornis crossleyi
ACACAGCGACACAGCGACAGGTATGGAGTTATTTCATGGGTGGAAATGCCGGGGTAGAAGGAAAACGGCCGGAGAAGCAGCTAAATTTGGGAGATGGAAACTGAGGCATCCGCACAGGTGGGAGTTGTTCAGTGCAAAACCCAGCGTGGCTGGTGGTGCTGGCATGGGGAGATGAGGGAACAGGGAGAAGGGGCAGATGGGATCAGAGGGAAGTGGGAAATTGGTGCTCGGCCAGGAGCACACTGCATCCCCATCTCAGCATGGCCCTAGGGAAAGTGCATTGTTCTTTGGAGGCTGCAAAAACAACCCTCCAGTCTGCCCATGCACTGAGAATACTTGAAGAGACTTAATTGAGGCAGCTAGTGATTTAAAAATATGTATATATTTACTATTTTGATAACAAGGTTTCAGGCTATCGCTTAGTCCGTAAAATAAACTAAAAGTGTGGTGGCCAGAGCAGAGCCCTGCCCTACAGCTACCACCAGAGAGCATCCTTGTATACTTTTTCCGTGGAAAAACAGCACCGAGCTGGGAAATCACCCATCTTTCAGCAGCCTGTCTCTTTTTAAGTGCTTCCCAGTCAGTAAAGATACAATAATTGAAAGTTGTCTATCAATCATGTTAGCAGACAAAACAACATTGTTTCTCTTCTCTTTTTCTCCAAAGTACTGGAGCTTGATCGGCTTAACAATGCGAACAAAGGCACTAAGTCAAAAATCCCACTTAAATGTTTTCAGGTATAAAAGCACATCATCTTTGGGGAGGGAAGGTGCAAAATTCATTGTTTAGAAGCATTCTAGGGGAATGCTCAAAAGGGAAAAAAAAAAGATATGGAGAATAGATTATGTGAGGACAAATATCTTCTGGGATGAGTTAAAGAAACGTCTCGAGAAATTTGCATGTCGGCACATCCATAGCCCACTCATCTGAAACAGCTGATGTGGCCAGAGAAACAGCTCAGGCAATCAAGCTTTGACTTGTTTTAGTGCTTTCTTGGATTGTAAAATCATGCTAAATATAGCTTTGCACTTTAAGTCCCTGTGGATGCAGGGCCAGGATTGCAGGGATGGGCCGTGGCTCTGAAGTGCTGTGTAAATGATGTTCTTATTTTCCCTTTTGCCATCCAGGTGTTGCCCAGCATCCAGGCTCCCCAGAGGTTCAGCAGTCAGAGCTCCTCCTCAGTTTTTAGGTGCACTTCTCAGTTCTCATAAACACATTTTTCTCCAGAAATCCTTGGCTGGGCTGTGGCAGGTGTCTGTGTAGGTGGGTGACACTCTGGAGGGTTGGGGCAGGGGCTGCTCCTACGGTCCACAAGCAATTTTACTTTGCAGAGAACAGCTTCCGATGTTTATCTTTCTTTGCCCAGGGCTTTCTGTTGTCTGCTCCTAAGTGGTTTCAATAAAAAAATGATTTGTTGGCTACAGGTCTGAAAAGTGGCAGCTCCTCCAGGCTAACAGGAACCTGTTGTCCATGCAGGATCACAGAGCAAAAGGTTTGCCAGAACTTTCTACTTGTTTCAGGTTCTGCATTGCTGCGTTTTTGCAGCAGTGTTACATTTGGTTTGTGCTTTTATATAAACATTTATACAAACTGATTCAGCAGAGGATGCTGGAACAGGTCTAAGGTTAGTCCGTGGAAGAGCAGAAGACAGATCTCTCAATGCAAATCATTTCCCTTCCTCAGTCAGTTGCAGAATAGGGAAATAAATAAGCAGTGAGAGGCACCATCACTTCTATAATCACTTGAGCAACAGTGGGACCAGCTCTCTGTGAGTCACAGCACTGCTGCTGCTTCCCCTTTGCAGACATTACCAGTGGTTTTAGGGAGGTTTAAAATTAGTGGTCTGTTAGTTACTGTGTGTTTCACTCTCTGTGCAGTCTGCTGGGAGTGCCACAGCCTTTATAGCTCATAGACACTGTACCCAGGATGACTTTTAGGTCTGGATGATTGCAGTTCAGGCAACTAAAATGCAGAGAGCAGAGAAAATGTGGTCATTGCATCTTGGTACCTCACAGCTGTGATGTTCATCGCCTCCACCAAGTGTTGTTCAAGTTCATTTGGGATTTTACTGAATACTTAAGGGGGCGGGAGGGGGTGTCTGAGCTGCCTTTTTCCTGGCATAATTCAAGCTGGGAAAATGCTTCAGTTAGGCTGAAGTCTTTGAACTGTGAAGTCACAGGTCTACCACAGACAAACACATTTCCAGAAGTTCTCATCATGTGTGGTTCTGGTCAGATGGGCAAAAAGGTTCAATCTGTGGTTGCTATATTTTAGTTTCCTTTCTCCTCCCTACAGAAGTTTCCTTTCAGATGATTTTCTGAGTTAATTCCAATTCTGTTGCAAGAAACTCCTAAAGCTGTTATTGCTCAGTCACTCTCAGTCTCCTTGTTAATATAATACAAGGATAAGCAAAGTTCACGGAAACTGCCTACACTGGAGAAACGAAACAAGAAGACATCTCTGAGCACTGCAGGTTTTTCAGAGCTTCTTTGTTCAGAAATAAGGAAAACAACCCGTAAAACTTCACCCCGACAAAGGGAGCTGCAGATTTAAGGCTATTGAAAAGAGTCATTTCTCCAGATGTAGGTTGGCATGTGGGTTCACAATTACAAATATGATTTATGATTTATGATTCATGCCAGCACACTGGGATGATGGGGGGAGAGAGCGTCTATATTAGGACAAACCTCGAATGACGAGGGACAGCCCCACAAGTTGAAAAACATGGAGAATGAGGTCATTTGAGATGAAATGCTTCAGCATTGCCAAGCACGTGTTAATTTACTGGAAGAGTAGAAATTCAAAGTGATTTTCATAAGGGAAAATACTCATTTTCCAGCAGACAGGAATCTCTGAGTTTGTTTTAGGCTCAGAGCAGCATCCTACCAGCCCAGCAGGTACCACTCCAGAGCACACTGCTCCCTCTGCAGCCTCCAGTGCCTTCAGAGGCACCACACAACCATGTCTGAAAAATAATGGTTCTACTTGAAAAGCACCTTATGCCAAGAGCATGGTAATTTTCAAAATAAATCAGTTAAAAGGCTCTTTACAACCAGATTGTGATGTAAATGTAAACCCTCGTGATTCAAGCTGTGCAATACCCTCTAATTGAGGCATAAGAAGATTTTTCTCTGATTTTCACATTTTGCTAAAGCTTTTATCTAGAAGGCTGCTGATTTGCTGCTTTGGAGATAAGATACGGGACATGGAGAACCATCAGCTGGATTATTTTGGCATTTCCAGGGGTTCAGCACTGTGCTCTCACAGCCAGCAAAGATGGCTCTGTGCTGTCCTTTGCCTCTTGTTTGAACTTGCAGTCTGAAGGCATTTCCCCCCTCTCAAATCTCAAGAGAGGTAAAAGTCCTGAAGACTCCCTTTCTTGGTGCTCCATCTCCAAAGGACCCCCTTGTCTTGCAGGTGGTGTCAGCCAGCTGGGACTTGTGTCACCTGTGGGAATGGCCAGTTGGAGAGGGAAAAGGAAATGCTATGAGGGGAGAGTTGGGGGGTGTTTCATCCCAGAGAAACAATGTGGGTATTTTACTGGTGGTACTGCCAAGCATCTGCCTCAGTTTTGTCTCTCCCAGGCCCTGGGCTTGCCCTGAGCTCTGGGCAGCTCCTGGATGCAATCAGCTCCCACCAATCCATGATTCTGCCATCCAGACATCCTCTCCTCGTGTCAGAGGAATTACCAGATGCTTTGAATACACTCATGCAAAGCAGAGAGTTAAGCCTCAAACTTCCATCTGTTTGTAATAAAACATCTTCACTGGCTGAATTTGACCAATTTAGTGATTACTGTTGGGAGGGTATGGTCTCTCCAAGTCCTCCAGCTGTTCCACCATGGAAAGCCTCTTGCCTTAATGTAAAGGGTTGCAATCATTTCCTCTGTGGTTTTTATCTAATTTTGTTACAATAATTCAGAAAGTCCACTTTGGCCAGCTGTTCTTCAGGTCTCCTGGCCCATATAGCTCATACACTGCTGCTGGTGATGATGTTGAATCAGTCTTTCCTACAATTTTGCATCTGTCCTCAGCTCTTGGAGCCGTTCCAGCAGTTCTCAATATACAGCTGATAATTTCACAGCACCCCCCACGGTGATTCACTAGCCTGTGAAACCTCCTCACTGTGCTCCAGCTCCTCACTTCCCAGGCTGGTGATAGACATTGAAAATATTGTACAAGTGACGCTTCCAATAAATCAGCAGTAATTTAAACTCCTGGTAGTAATTCACAGATCTGGTGGGGTTTGCCTGGCATCTCCTCGCAGATCAGGATGTGGATCTATCTAAACTCAGATGCAGCATCATCTGCAGTCTATTTTCAGCAAAAGCTCAGACGTCTAGTGGTGAAGGAAACTCCATAGGGTGGACAAGAGACCATGAGATGATAGTTAAGATGTCCTTGGAGTTGTTTGTCCTGGAGAAAGAAGGATCTTGGGAGATCTTTTTGTGGCCTTTGAATACTTAAAGAGGAGGTGTAAGAAAGATGGGGACAGACAGGGCCTCTTACAATAGGACAGAGGGTGATGGTTTAAACTAAATGAGGGTAGATTAAGCCTAGATCCTTGGAAAAGCTTTTCACAGAGATGGTGCTGAGGCCCTGGCACAGGCTGCCCAGAGAAGTTGTGGCTGCCCCTGGATCCCTGGAAGTGTCCAAGACCAGGCTGGACAGGGCTTGGAGCAGCCTGGGACAGTGGAAGGTGTCCCTGCCAATGGCAGGGGGTGGAATGAGATGATCTTTAAGGTCCCTTCCGACCCAAACCATTCCATTATCCTGTGTCCCCAGGATAGATCGAGAGTTCCTGGCTCCCTTTCACTGCCTTCCTTTTGCTCCCCGGTGTCTCTTCCCCTGGGCCCACTTTGTGCAAGCAGAGAGAGTTCAAGTGCTCTGTTCAAAATCCCCCCAGGTGTAAATGTTGTCTCTGTTCTCTTTGCTATTTCTCAAACCCAGGGCTGGTCCCTGATTTCCTGCACTGGTTTCATTCAAGTACTTCTCCCCACACTGTGCCATGTTATCTGCTGCAGTGCCCTGGTGTGCTTGCCCCCCTTTTTCTTCTCTGGGTTTGGGCTCTGCTTTGCAGAGGCATTTGGCAAATATCACAGTGAGGAAGCTCCAGCTTTGCTTTCTTTTTTCTCTCTCCAGAAACGTGGATGAGCACGCAGCAGCTTCTGCTTTTCTGTGCCTTCATACTCTCTTCCCTTCCAGTTGAGAGGAAAAGTCTGACTACAGCTTCCTGGATGCTGTACTGTCCCGTAAATCCTCGCAGAGATGCTGAGGCACTGGTCCACACTGTAATCACCGAAGGATTACAACCAGTGTCGTTCCATATTAGTGGGATTATTAAGTAAAATTGGCTTATGGGATCCAGCATGCTGGCAGCTCACCCCAGCTGAACAACAGCAGCACGGCCCTTCTGCCGCCCGCCCGGCGCTGCCTTCCTGCCTCGCTTCCCATTGATTTTAAATTTCACTATTCACTTCTCAAGCACTCGAGGGCTTGGGGTTTCCCTGTGTCATTGATTTATTGCTTTCCTGGGAGTCAGGACAAGCTTCAAGATCTTCATTCATCAGCCTGTTGTCAGTGTCAGGGTTTTGCCCACAGATTTCAGCACTGAAATGATCCAGGCCTGGCACTGGTGGTGTTCAGTCAAAATTTGAAGCCTGTTTATTCTTGATGGCTGGTTTGGCTTGTTATAAACTGTCTCAATTCATAGCAGAGGTGGTCGCTGCACTATATTTTGTTCTCTGTTGCTGGCACTGAGGTCATGTGCAGTGCAGGACAGGTTATGGGAAGATGCTCCACAGCATCCTCCAAATTTGGGGGAAATCACTAGAAACTGTTTTGGCCTTTACACTGACGCCTGCTGCCCAGCATGAGCAGTGTGCTAAACAGCCTGGAGGTGGAGAGACCCTTTTCTGAGCTTATTACCTCCAGTTTTCAGACTTTCAGGAAGGGGGAGGAAAAGCACCAGATGAAAGAAGTCTTTGAAAGCTTCAGAGGGTCATGTTGCCAGGGAGGGCTCAGTGAGGATGTGTGAGTTCAGTATAGCAAGAGAGTGCTGTGCTGTGCTGTGCTGTGCACCCAGAAAAATAAGTTAAAAGTAGATAAAAGTTCTGCTTCTCCAGTTCGAGCTTACCTTAATGGAATTCTTTTTCTCCCTTTTACATCATTGGGATGTATAACTGGTTTTTTCCTTATTAATGATGAAGTAATTGGTTCCAGTGCAGGGTCCGTGTCTGTTAGCACACCTGCACAGGCACTTGTACTTTCTGATACATATTCTACGTACAAGAAACACACTTGTTCCTTGCCTGAGTACGTGCCTTATCTAATCCACCTCATCTCCCCATCTGAATTTTAAAAAGAAAACTAATGAAGAAGATTATTGCACCATGACAATAACAATGCCAATTGATCATCAGCATAGTGATGTCTTGGGGATGTTTCTGGAAGTTGCTTTGGTGAATTCTTAAGTGCATGAGGGCTCTGTGGTTTAACAGAGTTCCTGCCTCAGGCAAAGGCCCCTTTGACTTGGCCAAGGTTTATAATCCCTCAGTATTATCACAAAAATTGTTAGAATTAAGTGTAGCCCATTTTTTATTCTGACTTGTTACTGCCTTAGCAATAACCTTTGCTTCTCTCCGAGGCTGGATGCTGTGCTTGATTCAGATCCAGTCCACAGTTCGTGCTCTTTCCCATTTTGCCCAGGAAGGTCCAATGCCTCCAGCAGGCAGGCTGGGAACTCGGCGGAAAGCACAGAGAAAGTTTAGTCACTGCTAAACACAAGCAAAGATGCCAGAGCAAAGCAGGTGACCTGCTGGAAACTGAGGAGAAAAAGTAACCCTGTGACCCTCAGTTATGAAAATCATAGAGTTAAAATTAATACGATACCAAAGAGGGCTGAGATGACTCAGGTCTTGCCCAAGGAATTTAATTGAAAACTGTAACTTTGGGAAGCACTGTGTTGTTTTGCTCTGTGTTTGTGTAAGCAGCCAGCGTGAGGATTATTGGGAGCACAAGACTCTCCCTGGCGTCCTTCCAGATGGGGGAGCGTGAGGCTGGAGCTGCATAAGTCTCCTCTGATGTGCTGGGGAGCTTTGCTAAGCTGCCTGACACCGCTTGATCCTTCTGGATATAGAGAGGAGCTTTCCATCATCTGCAAAAAATTAGAGGTTTTGTGAGCAGCGCCATGAGGAGTATCTGTCAGTGAATCACAGCCCTGGTGTGCTGTGCGGCTCTCCCGTGGCTCGGGTACTGCAGAGCAGCTCGTGCTGCACACCTGGATCTGAGCCTTGGCCACACACCCGTCACGTACCTCTCAGAGCTCTGAGACTCCCAGAAGTCTCCAGCAGATGTTTCATACCCTCGTCTGCTGTGAGAGCTGTCATGAGTTGAGTGTGGAACCCAAACAGAGCCCCAGCCCTCATTAAAACCTGTCCTCGTGGCAGCTCCTAGACGAGCTCTCAGCTCCACCAGCTCCCTGCAGGGCAGCACTTCACTCAGGGCCAAGTGCATGTTCTGTCCAGGCACCGTGGGGATGTGGAGCATCCTGGGGTCCTGAGGCTGGGCTGGAGCCTGTGATCCCAGAGGGAGGCAGAGGTTGGAGAGAGGACACAAGTGCACATCACACTCCAAACATCCTTGGCCCGAGCCCCTCAGGGATGTTTTCTGAGCAGAAATGGTGTCCATTAGGGTCTGGTTTTCCTACGGTCAAAAAAAAAAAAGGTTTAGTGTCCTTTTAGAGTAAAAAGGGTGAAACATGATGCATGTATCAAGCTAAGGCTTTCTTGCAGAATTAGATTAACAAAGAGTAGTCAGTGCAATCCAAAGGGCAAAAGCATTTGCAAAACATCCCTCATGTCTTAATTCCCACCAGTCCAATGAGAAAGCCCCACGAAAGTCCTGAATTTCACCAGAGATAATTGCGGTGCTTTCCCTTTTCCCTTGTCTAAATCTTCCTTCCCGTTTCTGCCCAGCCCAGAGGAGCTCTTGGAGGGAGCCCCTTCCCTGTTTTGCCTTATGGCAACTTTTGATGTGTCTTGTGGACCTCAGGAGTGGTGCCAGTGCTTGCCTGGGTGTTCTTGAAGGCTGTGGAGCTCCTTCCTTGCAGTGCTAAGTACGTGGTGGTACTCCCAAAATCCCATGGTGCAGGCAGCTAGAGCATGACTGCATCTCACTTGCTCTCTGCATTGCAAACTGTGTGCAAAGGGTGAAATAAATAAATGAATAAATCATTGGCATTGTAGCACTGCAGACAGCTGGAAACATGATATAAATACTAAAGGCTGGATCTGTGCTTCCCAGCAGTGTTTGATGTGGGCCACAGACACAACTCCCCAAGGGACTTCTGGTCCCTGAGGACCTGATTTATGCCAGTGCTGGAGATCAAAAGCCAGGATGTGGTGCTGCACAGCTATAATAATGGATGTCCAAATTTCCTTCAGCTCCAGGTCTGGTGAGACAATGCTAAAATTCAGCCACTGGCAGACCAGGAATTAAATGATTCGTGTTGGCTGGCTTAGGGAGGGGATTCACTGTTTTCATCACATGCCAGCACTGGTTCAGCCACATATGGAGAAAAAGAAGAGGCTTTATAAGGCTTTATGAATTGGCTGGATACCAGAACCTGAGCTCCGCTGGATGTAGGGCTTATCCTTACAAAGCTGATCTTACAGCTGTGGAAATGAGTGGGTCTGGATTTCCCTCATACAGCCCAGGATTGCTGCAAGTGTTGATGAGAGCTCCGGGTTCTCCAACCTGCAAAAAATCATTGTATAAAGCTCTGAAGTGACTGATGTGTGGTTAATAAGTTCCACTATTTCCTTTTTAATATTTATCATGCCAACCATTAAGCAGAGTGGAGACACTGGCCCTTACCACCGAGGAGTGTTTCTCCCAGGACAGGAGCATCTGTTCCTCCCTGGTTAACGAGAGCAGGGCCACCCTCAGCTCTAAGGAGACCAGACTGTGGACTCCTCCTCTAGCAGGAGGCCAACCCGTGGATCCATGTGGTGCTCCCACACTAGAGATCCCCAGCATGATGCGATCTCCAAGGGCCTGTCTTTGCTGGTTGTCTCAACCTGAGATCACAGTGTGAGATTTCTTCCACTGGAGAATCTGCCTCCCTGCGTATTCAGGACTGTGCTGATGCCTTAGGTTTTAACTTCTATATTTTTCAAATCCTGTATTGCCCAGTGTGTGACTCTGCAGTTCCTTGTAGCTCGTTAGCTGCTCTCTTAGGCCAGATGGGCACACCAAAGCCTCTCTGAGCTTGCTATTCAAGGACACTCGGGCTGTCCCAGGCCTAAAGGTGGAAACTAGGACCAGGAGAGAGGTGGAGAAATGGAAGAGAGCTAAAGTTTTAACTGGTGAATTTATGCTGATATGCAAATGACCCAAAACTATAACAGTGTGAAGAACTCGTGACTCATTGTCCATCTTGGGGTCCTTTTTGGAAGTAGCCTCTGGCTCCCCAGGGTGGTACCTTTGAAGGCCTTTCAAATAAATACCTACCTTTATTCCCTTATTCTTGTCTAGTCTCTGTTTCTAGGTAGCTGGAGAAGGCATCAGTGCCCTCCAGGAGACAACATCTAAACTGTACATCTCTGCAGATTAGTCTGCGGCTTCTACAAATATGAATTTAAATGGTCTATTATCTCAAAGCACTGTTAATGTTTTTATTCCCACTTCCTAGATGTATGCTCCATACTGAATATCCTCCAAGTTCATTAGCTTCCATTTCATGTTGCATAAATTTGTAGTCTGCTCTTCTAAAGAGAAGATGAAACCTGACTGTAAAATTTACTGAACAATTGTTCCAGTGTAGCTTAATTAGTATCTTGCAAGAATTTTGCAAGCATCTGAGATCACTTGGAATGCTTGAGTCATTTTATTATGAGATTTAGGGTTAATATCTCAGATTAATAATACATATGAACGTTTATTAAACTCTAGGCAGCACTTTAAAACAACAAAAAATGGTTTATCATATTTATAACGGCCTCAAGGAAGAGAAACTTGCAAGTGATTCAAGCTCTGCTGTCTTTTCCTTCGTGCTGAGTTGTAGCCGGAGTTCTGAGGAAAGCGGAACTCCCTGGGAGGAGGACGGGCTTCATTTCATGGACTGCTCTCTCACTCCCAAGTTTTCTTCTGACAGCAAGTCAATGGCGAACTTTAAACCAGACTCAGGATGTGGAGAAAGTGTCTGCTGTTTGGAAGGGAGTTGCTCCAAAAATGTAATTTTCTTTAAATGTGTTTAAGATAGGCCCTAAACTTTCAGGCACCAAGAGCTACCCTTTGCTAAAGGACACCTTAACCACCGTTTGACATGTTTTGGAGGGCTGTTGGTCTGAGTAAGCTGGTTCTTGGTTGCTCTGCTGTGCCCCAGCAGCCCATAATGCTGATTCAGTGCAGCTTTCTGACCCCTCCAGGACTTGCTGGGTCACACAGCAGCTCATGTACAAACCAGTGTGGGTTTTGCATCAGTGCATTTAGGCTCACATGTCCCTGATTTACAGACCACTGCCTGGAACACCTTGTTAACAGGCAGCACTTCATGTGCTACCATAAAAAAGAAGAACAAGCCTCCTCATGGAGAGATTTCAAACTTTCTTGACTGAGTTTTCATAACTTTAGGAGATCAAATTTCTCCACATCTAAGTGAGAGGAACAGCACCAAAAATATAACAATGCACCCATTTATGCCAGCGGAGATTGTTAACCAGGCACTGCGATGCACTCCTGCCTGCTGGAGAGAGGCAGAAGGAAGCAAGCAATACAAGTCAAATAAAGAAGGTAAGGTCTTGCTTGGAAGTGAAGCCTTAGGAAGCAAAAATAAAACTGGTGCAGCAACATGGCAGAGTGTAGGACCATTGGAAAGGTCCAGCAAGTGTGCTTAATCCATGGGCTGTTCCCCAGTGCCTGCAGGCAACTCCACATCAGGCTGGGTACGGATGGACAGGCTTTGCCATGAAGGCATCACGGGGCTTGCAATAGTGATGACTGCAAATGTATTTGGAGAGCTGAGTTCAGCTGTGTGTGTAAAGCCTGTGGATAACTCATTAATTTAGAGTTTGTGAGACACATCAGCCTAGAGCTGGCTCTCTCCATGGGACTAAGTTTCCTCTAAACTGCTTTCACGTGGTGTGCAAACTGGAAACAGGCGCGTTAGTGATGCTCACAGCGGGGCCTGCAGTGGAGCAGCGGCTCGAGGATGACTCAGAGTAACAACCTTGTCATCCCGGGTGAGCCAGCCAGGGAAGGGGGGAGAGCGAGGGGGACCAAAGGGGGCTCTGCGTCCCACAGCCAGGCTGGCAGCTGTGGCAGGCTGGTGCCAGGGGAAGGGAGTCTCTGGACGTTCCCACTGTTGTGCTACCCAAGACTGACTTATCCTGTGAGATAAGGAGGAGCTGTTGTGAGGAAAGGCTTTATTCTTTGCTAATTCACACACTGAGGCTTGTGCAGTGCATCCAAGAGCCCCTGAGTGCTCTTCTATGGTCTGTGGGTGGGAAATGCTGGTGGGAGAGCAG
Source organism: Mystacornis crossleyi (assembly GCA_013400655.1). NCBI lineage: Eukaryota > Metazoa > Chordata > Aves > Passeriformes > Timaliidae > Mystacornis > Mystacornis crossleyi. Next base: position 11,528 of record VYZQ01057496.1, read on the forward strand.
GACACAATACCCAGCATGTGCTTCAGCTCATTTTGTTTGTGCTGCTCAGCTCATTATGTTGTGCTGGCCATTCCCGGCCAGTCTCTCCCCTGCTTCCTGCTCTGTGTCCCATCCAGCCCATCCTTGCAGTCTCAGAGTGTTGTCACTGAATGCTGCAGGGGGGTGGGATGTGCTGAGCTGGCCAGAGCTTTCTCCTGAGGCTTAGGACAAGCCAAAGCCAAAATTCAGCTGGATCTAGCTTGCAGTAAAGGTGGGCTGGGGAACAACCACTTCATACTTTGCCTATTTGATTATCACCGGTGTCTTGAAAAAAATGTAGGTCCTGCTAAAAATAGTGCTGGTTCTATTTTTAGTATATCTGGGTCATGATCTCCCTTTTTATGTCTGTGTTCAAATTCAGTATCCACTTTCTGGGCATTGCTTTTATCCTCTTGTTATGTTTGACTACAAGATTAGTGGACCTGACTGTGTTGGTGCTTTTCAATGGTGTTGTCAAAATAAACAAGGAATTGGGATATTGCAGAAACAACCCAAATGCAGCCTCTTCAGAGCTGGTTCTTGGGAAGTTTCCTCCATCTACCCAAGGTTGGCTTTGAGGCTCACTCAAACCTTTTGTGTCCCCTGCTCATTTCTGTGTCTACCCAAGTATTTACAATCAAGTAAAATAATTCTGGCACCCAAAGCATAGAAGTCCTGATCACCCACATGCTCCTGTTTGGCACATTTCTTGTCCAGCCAGGACAAGCCCAGCAAGTTTAGTTCAAAGGCGAGTCTATGTTGCATGAAGGACTTACCTCTGCTCCTGCCCATTCAGCAACACCCAAGACAAACATCCTCCTGCAGCCATCCAAATCAGTCTAATTGTAAGCAACAGAAAATGGTGCTTTAAATAAATCTCATTTGCATACTGAGAAAAACTTCTCAGCTTACTGAATATGGAAATTACTAGTGGAAAATTATTTATCGCCTCAGTATCAAAATACCAGAGGTTGGCTGGTGCCTTTGGGAAAATCAATTGTGATACAGCAATATTTCTCACTTCCCCATATATAATGTGATCTGCCAAATTTAATCCAGTTTTGCATTTGATGGTCCCCAGTAGGATGAAAAGGTGAAGCTAATGTCATATAAACAATGCCAAGCATCATCCCCCATGAAATTTTATGTGACAGTTGAAAGGTGCTGAATTATCCCAGAATAGCTCGGGGACTTCACAGTTCATGCAACCTGGCAGTTTACAACAATGCAAATATTTTGCTGCTCACTTAGCTGCTGTTCTCTCTTTTTAATTGTAAATTCAGTCCCAGTATTTCAGCCTAGAAGGTGAGAGAATGGAGGGGGCTCATGCTGTGCCATGCACTATCCTCAGTAACGAAATGCTGCAGAGTGAGAATGTGGAGGCTGAAGCAAGCATTTGCTAAGCCCAAATGCTTCCCTCTTCTCACACTGTTGATCAACTAAAAGTCTCATCTGCTGCTATTATAGGGTGATTTTCCCTAAATGTGGTCAAAATGAGAGATTTGTCCAAGGACATATCATGAGCCAAATTGCAGGGTTTTTACCATGTAAAAAAATATCCTCCTCTTCTGCTTTTTCCCTGCCTTCCCAGCTCCTGAGAACTGTCTCCATTACGTGGGCACACCATCACTAAGGGAACTCCTTGCTTTTCTTGTCATTATCTGCAAAAGGAGTCTTGATGTATATGTAGGCTGTTAAAAATGTACACATTTATTGAAAATTGTCTGAGTAAGATGAACTGCTGTTGAGAGTATTTGAGTTCAGCCTGTGAAGTGCTGCTAGTTTCTAGTCCAAGGAAAGGGCTCGATGCGTTTTTCTGTGTCCTTCAGCTTCCCTTGGACAGTATCACCACTCTTTGATATCCAAGATCTGGGG
>VYZQ01057515.1:1026-15774 GCA_013400655.1 Mystacornis crossleyi
CCTCAGTGCTGTGTCTCAGCGAAAGCTCCAAAAGCAGCGGTGAAGAGATGGCAGAAGTAGGGCAGGACAGAAGGACAAAGACAGCAGAAAACACGGCCTCGTGGCGAGATGAACTCTCTCCGCGGCCGCTGCAGTCTCACTCCCTCCAAACGCCAGGAGAGCAATGAATCTCAAGCACTCTACCCCACCTCTTTTTTTCAGTTCTAAATCTCGAGATGTCTTTGCTCCCCCACCTGAGAAGACGCCACCAAGACCAAAAAAAAAGGACAATTGGGCCCCTCCCTTGTGGCTGGCTAGGTCCTTTGTTTTTCTTAAGTACCTCAGCAATCGCCCCTTAACATGGGGAAAAAATTCCTTTGAGAGAAGAAAAGAGCACATACACACACAGAAAGAAAACTTTCTCAACCCCCAACACAGAGTTAAATGAAATTGTAAACGAAGCAGGCTGTAAGAGAACATCAATGGCACAATGAAAGAAAAAGACAAATCTCCCAAAGTTGAGATGGAGTTCCACAGATTAAGAGCGATGACTAGCATGGCCAAAATCCTCATTCTGATTAAATGTTTATGTTAATATAACAATTAGGAAAAGTCAGTCATGACAATGAAAAACAGGAGAAACAGCAACCTATATAAAACAGACACTTTTACCACTGTAAGCAATTCACATGGAGATAACAGTTGATGGATATCCTGAAATAGAAGAGAAAGACTGAATAGCTGTCTCCTTTGTTTTACACTAACTGCACACTAGCAGGAATGATTCGGTGTACAGAATAAAAATATAGAACTTGCCTTTTGCAAGATATTAAGAGATACTATCCATGATTCTTCTTCACTCTGTTTAATTGCCTTGAGTACATGTTGAAAGAGAATGGGGATGAGATTAATCAGGAAGAACTGACATTGATGTATTCCCCCTACAGAACAGGAACTGCCTAGTATTATGCCTTTAAGGCCCACTCTCAAAGGCACAGAATATTATTGGCACTTTTAAACTAAAACACCAAAGGTTCAAACTTCCACACCACAGCCTGGGGATCAAAGATGCACATGCATCCTCCAGCCCATATTCAGACTGTCACTCAACAAAGGACTGCTGGCACACAGAGGTTACCCACAGAGAGGCTTTTAATTTGAGAGGCCAAGGTATGGGTGCCTGCATTTGTCCTACTAAGAATATGTGTTCCAAAAGCATTTTCCAAGTTGTGTCACCTAGCATACCTCAGTGAAAGTCCTTCAGGATGACATAAGTCTTTGCAGACTAAAACAACTTGCTCCTTTCACAGATATAAAATGCTCCATTAAAAAATAATTAATTTTGTTACAGTAAGAGATAATTAAATCAGCCAGCAGTTGAAGGCAGCTAATTGAGAACACAAATTCCCTTTCTGCTGCTGATCATAACTAAAGTGGAATTTGTTAAGATGCAGAAGGAAAAGTACCTGTTTTTTGATATGGCATGAAAATAAGACATGTCACCTTCAGACTGAGACTCTTCTCAGTCTCTCAACCTCTCTTCTCTCAACCTCTGTAATTTTCCCTATTTCACATTGTTGCAGGCTGTCAGTGACCTGATTACACTTAAGTAAAAAAGACAGTATCATTACAAAAAGCATACAGAAAGGAGTGTAGAGACTGAAGCTGCCTTGCAAGAATCTATTTCCTTCCCCCCCCTCATCCCTACTATAACTGCCTGAGCAGCAAACGCAATATGAAATTTCCAGCACACTTATCTCTTAGCTTTTTCTTTCATTGTTTGGTTTTGGCAGCTCCTTATTGTAGAGAATGGAGAAGAGGCAGAAAAGAAAAATTCATCCAAACAGAGGAAAAACAGTCACCCAGGAACTTGGAAATCAAGGCTAAAAAGCTTTCAGAATGGTTTTGCAGTCAGCAAGCCTCATATTGTATTTGCTCAGGAAAGCAATTTTTTTTTTTTTTAGTTGTTATATTCTGTTATTCTTCTTTCATCCCTATTTTTCCCAAGACTATCAGTATCATCCTGCATTTCTCTTGCACGTAAGAGAGTCATCACTTTGTTGAACCGCGTGACACCTGTGTAAATCAAATCAAATGTTCCTGCTAGGGTTAAGAGCTTTGTTTTCATGACTGCAGGAACAAGGACAGGGACAAAGCTCTGGAGTCAGACATCTAAATGCAAATCCTCTATTCAATAATACAATGTCAGGTTAGTTTTTGTCTATATGCTGTTTTCCCTCTTCTTGACTGCAATATGAAATGACTTCATCATCATCACGATTTCATAAAACAATTTATGTGAGTTTGCTGTGATTCCTTGAGGTGCAGTTTCAAGTTTTGAGGGAGGACAGCCTTGTATTTTATCACACTGAATATTATTGCTCCACTTCTGAGAATTACAGATTTCTATCTTTTCCTTCTATTCCAGTTACGCTTTTAATCAGAGACACTTATGACAGTGGATCCTGAGGGGTGGAAGGATTTGTACTCTGTTTCCCCACTATCTTACACATGCTACGTCTGCTGATTTGCAGATACACATATTGCTGTCACCATATGACATAACACTTTCACAAACAATATTTAGATTGGTGCCATTACTGCTATACCATCCACTAAGCCTTGCCACACTTCCCAGACATGCTGTTATTTTTTTCTTCATTCAGTCAATCAATATATAAAAACCTGACATAAAGAGCAGTTTTGCCATGTGAGGATTTATCTAGTGCCCACAGGGTACTAAGCCCAAGCAGTCAAGAATACCTTGATGTACTGATATCATAAATAACATTTAAGACGCAGTCACAGCCATAGTGGTTAAACACAGAGAAATAAATGCTCTCTGGTAGCAATACTTCATATCATTCTATAACCGAACACATATATTGACAAATTCAGGAACTGAAAAGCTTTCTAAAACCCTTCCTTAGACTGAGCAACTTCATGAACAAATTGATTTCCAGATTGTATCAGAACTTGACGGCATGTGAAAAGATTTTTAGCACAATGAAATCCTGCTATTTAAAACATCCTACATCATATGGAAATTCCAGGTGACAAATTCAATAAAAAACAGAGCTCCAGCCACATACTTCATTTTAGGTCATGAACTAGGCCATTTTCTAGAGTGTTAAAGGCTAGTTTCAAGCTTTCTGTTATTTTCTCCATTTTCCCCAGAGACCCACTATTATTTGGTTTCCACAGAAGAACTGTTTTTCACTTCAGAAAAAAAAATCCTGAAGCAGAAGAAAAAAAGATCTGATCTGACAAGCATTGCAAACACAGTTAACAAGCTACTTTAATTATCCTCCTAAGATTTTCCCATTTGTACTCTGATCATCGTCTTCTTCACAAACTTAATTATGCCTCATTTGTTCTTGCTGCACTACTCTCAGTGAGTATTCCAGGTGGAAAAGAGGAGCCTGTTTGTAACTGTAACCTCAGGTAATTGTTAGATATATATATATATATTTCTTTTTTATTTTGCTATAGAATAATTTCAGGTTTTTAAGAAAAAAAATATACAGGAGTATATTTGGGCAATATGAATATTGAGCAGAAAGCCATGGTATTTCCACATCAGAAAAGCAAAACTCAATGGTTATGTGAGAAGCCATCCATCTGAAAACTACCACTAGTCAGATGATTGAATAAATGAAGAAAATCATGCTGTTATCATCTGCATTTTAGAGATTAGAATTAATAAATTCTGATTCCTCAGCAGAGGAAACCTTTCCACAAACCTGACCTTTGAGAAAGTCAGAAAGAAGAACAACTGGGAATAAATGTGCTTTGTGAGTTAAATACTGAGACACAAACCCAGTCACTATTTAGAATTTATGCACTTCCAGCACTTTTAAAGTCCATAGTAATTACTGCATTGTGACTGAGTATAGACTGAGTAAATACCCCGAAGTACCATAATTTAAGACCTGATGAGTTGTTTCATCTAACTTTTCAAAAGTCCTACGTTTGCCCCCCTGCCATGCCTGAACTTGATTTCACCTAGATTGCTTCTCGAGACACATTATTTTTATTTGATTAGTCCACTGAGACAGATGACTGCTGCCCCAAACTCAAAGGCATTTTTGAATACAACAAAATGTCAAGCCTTAAAATCCAGTACTACATACAAGTAACTAATCTTTACACATAATTTCACTGGCTTTCAAAACTGAAACATAAAAATTACACAAAATGCTAAGCTTTAAAAGCATCAAACTTAAGTTTCAAAATTAAAAAAAAAAGATCCAGAGACACAAGACAGTCAGCATTAGAATACATTCCATTCCATGCCTTACCTGAACCAGATTCCATCCCTTTAGAGATTCAGCAATGATAGAAGTAACTGTTGCACATACACCACCAAAAACCATCAGATGATTAGGTCCATATTTTATTGCATCATAGAAGGCTTTGAGTCCTTTTGCATTGTCACACTGGGGGAAAAAAAAAAAAGAGAGATAATATTCAGTGTCACAAATAAAATAATTAACTAAGAAATAAACTGTTGGGCAGCTGGGCAGGGAAAAACATCAGGGGTTCCACAGATAAAATCATAAGACCTAAACCTGAAAAATTAGAGCATGCTCTTCTGGACCCCTAATATGCCATAGTAAAAGAACAGCAAAATGCTTCCTTATATTGTACAAAACCAGAATTTTGATACATCCATTTGACAAATAACAACAAAGTCCAAGAAAATATGGCTGACCAAAACCTTTTTTACATTCAGAGCTATCATTTCCCAAAGCAAAATTTGGAATGTAACACCAGATTGCCAGCAGGACTTCCATAGCTGGAGAAAAAATTGACAATAGTGATGGTCTCTGTAAAAAAAGTTCTATCTCTAATGAAGACTCATAGGGAACTTCTACATAAATTGCAACCTCAGTATTCTGTGCAAAAATATATAGCAGAGAGCTTGTCATTTAGAAGGATAGCACAAAGTCTTCAAAAGATAACAAAATATTATTTTAAAGACCTAAGAATTAATTATTCTGCTCTCATAGCTCACACAGGTTTGAGTGGAAGGCTGGGCTAGATGACATTCTGAGGTCCTTCTAACCTGACCTGTTCTTGGCTTCCCTGATAATTAGTTTGAACATTATTTCAGGTGTAAAGAATTTTACTGTAAACTGAGACCAGGACTGAAAATTAGGAAAAAAAGGCTCATGCTAGTCAGTATTGCAAAAGATATATCAATTCTTGAATAGAGTAGTATTAATCATCCATAATAACCTTAATTCCTAAGCTTGGAATAGAGTATTAATAAATTATGCGCCCGAAGGTAAGAATTTGATTCCAAACCATACTGGAACTTAGGAGTGCCAACAGACTATAATAGCAGTGCTACTGCTCCACTAACAGCCACTTTTTTCCCTTTTTGAAACAAAAGTTTTCTGCCCTCTTTTGCCTCTTCTACAAAGCATTCCTTGAATGTAGTCTTTATAAGAGCTATCACACACCAGCCTCAAATATTTCATTATGACTATTCAATAAACAGTTCGTTTACTATCAGCATCCAAGTAGTAACTGTACTGCATTCTGCAGAGAAAATAAAGATTTTGACTAAGAAGTTTGGAAGCTTATATTAATCTCCTTACTGAATTAATATGCTAAAAGAAAAAATATTATATTTGCATTCTATCTGCAAGAATAGCATTATTGCTCCCACTTATTCCAAAGGATACAGTTATTTAATTCATAGACTCTTTTAAAACGCATAATATAGCCCAATGCTTTCCTTCTTAATGCAGACAAAGCCCAAAACCACTCAGTATGGCAGAGGCTCTCCTGTTAATTTAATGTGTTGGTGGCAAGCTCACATTGTGAGGGAATTAAGACTGTGATCATTGGGAGAAGCAGCCTCCCCCATTCTTATTCCTTCACTCCCTAGTTAAAGACCAGTTTATTCAAAGTGCAACTCGCAGGTTCAGCTATTTCTTGAATTTATAAGCAACTAAGGACACTAGAGCTTTAGATATCTGCATTTAATCAATGTTTAGCCAAGTCCTTTCCCTCATCCACCTTTTATCACTTAAAGCTGCAACAGAAGACATTGTTGAATTGGTTTTCATACCAACTTAAAACCATCTAATATAATTATTTTTCTTTTTTTATTAGGTCACACTTAAAATGTATCACTAAGTAGCAGTTTGAGAAGAATACAAGCCATATATGAAATAAAAATCACATTAATAGTAAAATAACTGTCCAAAGTTGCAGTCTGTGAAGGGCTTGTGAAAAGTTATGGATAAATAAAATACTGCACTCTAAATGATAAAGACTTATGGCATACTATCTGAAGTAAAATTCACACTAAGACCCACCCTTACCTCACAAAACACTGATGCATTTTTAACTACAAAATATTTCTCACTGCAGTAAACTTAAGCAATTATGGGTCCCAGTAGGTTGTCTCACTGGGAGGTCCAGAACTGGTATTAGTATAAGGTCTTCCTTTCTTACTTGATTTTTTTCATGGTTATGAATATACTGGCATGACAACAACCCTTTTTCATTCACAATTCTCTTGGGAAGGTATTCCAAAATGTTTCTTCATCTCTCCCAAAGTGAAAGGTTCATGCTGCCGAGATATAGTACTGATCAATCAAAAGTAGCTACTAACACCTGGGCTTCTCTTTGATGTGATCCAGTTAAAAGCCTACCATGTTTTCACTTCTGTACTTTCCTCCNCTTTCCTCCTGACTAGTCTCAGTTCTCTCTCTTCTAGACAACCATGAATAATTATAATAGACTCTGCCTACTCCTTGAGCAAAACCATTCCAATAGTCCAAAGTATGTCTCAGAGATAAAGAATAAGAACTTAATACTGTGGCTGGCTACAACTGGACAGAAATGAACAAAAAATCAGAAAGATGGGAGAAAGCAGACTTTCACATTTGTTTAATGTCACATTTCACAACATACACTGTGTATAACATCCTTCCCTGCAAGCAACAGAACAATCTGTCAAAAGCATTAAAAAATAAACATTCAGGTAAAAATAACAGCCCTACCAAGGCAGACAGACAAGCAGTAGAAAAGGTTTCTTCCTGCCTCTAGTCTGAGCAACGTATCCATAGAGAGCTCCTGAAGCCCTCTGAACAACTGTACTTCTTCAGAAACCCCAAGTGGCCACCACTGCTGCTCATGGTCTTCCATTTCCAAACCCTACATATGTAACCCTAAAAGAGTGCAGTGCTGTTGAAAAACAACAATCACTGAAATTCCCATCATGTAACTACCAAACGACTTCTTGAATTGTTGTCTACAAGTCACTCCAACTAGGTCCAGGAACAACCCTTTGCAGCAATCTATTTGAAGTACAACAGAAGACTGCATAAGAACCAAAATCCACATTAAAAAGCAAAGGCTAGAAAGTCCTGGCCACATGCGGATGACACGAAGCTGACTGTCTTACTAATTGGAGCATGACAGAGAGCAATGAAGGGGAAAGAATCCATAATAAAAAGTCACAAACTTATATGATGAAAAATATAACCTGAAGGAGCCAGCACTGCTCTTACTACCACGTTTTGGTCTCTTGCCTCAATTGTCATCAACACATCTACTTCACTGAGCTGAACTGCAGCCAGCTCACTTTCAACCCATACATAAAAGCAGGCAGCTATGCTCTTCCCCTGAACTTGACTGCACATTGAAACACTGACCATGGTCAAAATACCTTTACCCAAACTAGAATTTCAAATATATGTGATTTGATACTTATCACAATTTTCTTCAGGAGAAAGGGCTGAGAACTACCTGCCCCAAACACATTAATTGTTGTGCTTAGTCTCAGTCAAAAGCCAGCAACAATCCAAATATAAATAGCAAACAGACATATTAATGAAATAATTACATTAAGTGTATCTCTTAACACACTGACTTGATACAGATTACCTGGGAGATTCACAAGGAAAAATACAACCAAATCACTAAGCAAAGGTTTGTGAAATGTCCTGCCTCTTGCTGTGACAAAAGACAGCTTAATATCACAGCTGGCACCTGACAAAGTGTGCACAGAGCCACTTATTTTCATTAGGAAAAATAGCCAGATGAACTGCTGCATAGGAGAGGAGTCAAAGGAATTTGTGGATTGAGGTGTTAACCCTTCTGAACCCTCTTCAGAAGAGAGGCTGACAAATAAAAACTATAATCCTCCACTGAGAAAAGGATCCAAATACACAGGGAGGAAGAACTGCCTGAGGCATTAGGGGTGCACAAGAACAAGAAACGCTTCTGGAGAGAACAGCACACCAGCTGAATACACAGGAGAGACCTCCAATCTACCCAAAGGCCCTCTGCAGCTGAGAGAAGGATGTCCCATGTGAAGGCCACACATCACTGAAGTCAAGAGAAGCAGCAGGACTGACCTGTGAGGTTTGCTGGCTGCCAGGAAGCCTGTCTGGCAGACAGTGAAAGAGACACTGGGGTGTGCACTGAAGTCCTCATGGCCATAAACATAATGCACTGCAAATCCTTGGTGCACAGAACAGAAATTTGGATGGCTCTCATACATAAAAATTTTGCCAACTCCATAACACTGACGGGTTTGAGTAATTACAGGGCTAGCACAACAGCAGATACTCACAATTTAACTGATCTTGTTAGAGTTGCACAGCAATGAACATTGTAGGGATGGATACACTGGTCACATGTGCGATTATGTTTAGATTTTTAGCTGTTGGATAGCTATGCTGAACTGTTCCTCAGTAAGCTGTATTCTGGCACAACTATACTTTTTCTGAGTAAAAGGAAACATGAGGAACTATTCTGGTGTCTATTGAGCTACTGACAATTGATGTTAGAGAGCCTTTATGAAAAAAGGGACTAACAAACAGCTGTCATCTGCATAATAAAATATCCAACTTTATCAAGTGATATGAGAGCTTTCAGCAGCACTCTGCCCTAAATGCTCATAAATATATAAAGACACTTCTTTGAACAGAGAGAACAAAGGTACAAAGCCTTACTCCTACCCTCTGCAAAATCTTGCTTAGAAACTCTCTGTGTTACATCATCAGCTCACATGGAGCTAAGACATGAGGAACACCAACAATTATTTTAATTTAATTTTCACTGACTTCTTTAAAATAATCAATAAATACAGACAATTCAGTGAAGAACATACAGACAACTGCTCAGAGATACAAAAAATGTTAATCAAGTTAGCAAATTCTGCCTGTTTCGTATGGGCAGGGGATGCTTCCCCTGAGGTTTCTCTCTGTTTTCAAGTATCTGCAATTTACATACTTTAAAAGCCAGCAATTATATTTTTGCATTTAATCGCTGTAGCTGGATTTTCTATCCCTGAGTTTGTACAACTGCTCTTGGAACCTCCACTTAGACAACCACAGCATCTGGTGACAACATAATTATCCATTGAAAGAAAAAGCACTACTTTTCATTTGTTCTAGAATATTTCACACTGTGCAAAGTAGGTGTGAGATGTCTTGTCAGGGGATGTTAAGAATGGTAAAAGTTCACAAATACATGAAATTAAATTGGACTAGTTCATAGAGCAAAAAACAGTTCAAAACTTCTTAATGGAGAGATGGCAATCTTCTCAGGAAACTCCTAAATCACAGATTATTGGTGGCCAGGATACTATTCTAGGGAAGCAAGACTAAAATCTCACCCTTTCCTGCTGATCAACTGTTCCAGACAGTGCCAAGTACTTACATCAAGTCTGGTCTTAACTGCTATAGCCATTCGTATGATCTACATTTGAAAACCAAAAGCAACTCCCTCCAGCAACTACACTAAATCTCTCGATCTTAAAACTGAAGTTAGCTCATCCCAAACAGTCGGCTTTTCTGTATGTGATTCCTCTATCATCTTTTAATTTTAACTACTAGCAGTTATATTTGGTTTTACTTTAGAAGAGGCAGAAACAGCAGAGGAGGACTTAATCTATTCAGTGAAATATTTCCCAGTAAATTAACTCTCTTACCTTGACACCTCTTGACATACTTCCAGACTTTACCTAGCAACTCCTTTATCTGACTCTGCCTGCTGCACAGCTCAGAGTGCTACCACTAAGGTACTGGTGCTGGGCATCTCATTTAACAGCTTATATTCTGCCTTAGGTGTCACCAGCCTCTTTAATCACTGATCCCAAACCAAGAGGGACCACTCACTGCTCCGTCCCCTCATTTCCTAAGAGACTGTCTAAACACCTTGTGAAGGCTCAGCCTCTTGCTCAATGACATTTTCTTTTTACTCAGTTCACTGTTTGGAACTGAGTCCACCAAGCAAGATAAACAGAGATTTCCTGTCTCTCCTTATAAGAGAAATATATTTACTTTTCCCAATAATACTCTTTTTTTTATTATAAGACTTATATTTTCAGTCTCGTTACTATTTCTTGGAGTATATAACATTTACACTGAATGATTCCAATTTAAGAACTCCAATATGAAATGGAATTGGAATGTAGCAAATAGATGAATCCTGTGTAATCAAAACTGACTCTGTCTATGTTTCCATCCCGATTAAATATGCAGTAGTAGCAGAGATCAATTTGACTTCCTCTTTTCAGAGTAAACTTGCATTCAGCTTGAAAGGTGAAGTTTTTCCTCAAACAAGGTGAAGCTTTTCCCTGATGTGTAACTGCAACACACACAGAAGTTCAGAAGATCATCAAGAAACATTTTGTGTGTTTGTGATATGAAGATTACACCCATTCAATAACACAACTATTGGGTTGGTGTGGCAAAGTTTTGGTAGCAGAGGAGCTGCAGGGGTGAATTCTGTGAGAAGACACCAGGAATTGCCCCCACATTTGTCCCCAGAACTGACAGCCAGTTCTGGCCAGCTCCAGAACCGGTCCACCACTGCCCAAAGCCGAGCCCATCGGTGGTGCTGACGAAACTTTGTGATAACACGTTTAATAACAGGCAAAAAACCCCACTGCACAACAGCCGAGAAGGAGGAACAAGAAAAAAAATGTGAGAGCAACAGCCCTGCAGGCACAAGGTCAGTGAAGAAGGAGGTGGAGGAGATGCTCCAGGTGCTGCAGCCCGTGGTGAGACAGGCTGTCCCCCTGCAGCCCATGGAGGTCCACGGTGAAGCAAAGATCTACGGTATCATTTTTGGATTTTTTTTTGGCTGTACAACTAATCACATGCAGGAGTTGCTCTAGGGCTATACAGAGATGAAATTCCTAATTCAGGTAACACTGGCCAGGATGTCTGTAAGAAGTTGAGCAGGAATTCAAAACATTATTATCTCATTGTGAATTGCTAATGGAAAGCTAACATTCGGGCCTTACAGATGCCCTGTTTTTCAATATGAACAATTACTCAGATCCCACAGTATAGTTACTGAGTTTTGTTGGATTGTTCTGCAGTTGGACCTGTCATCTTACCTGAATCAAACTGGTGTTACTTCAAACATTCCTGGACCAGAGGGGATTTTATAACATCCATAATGTATTGACTCACCCACAACATACAGTCCCTTTTATTTAACTCACTTCTGCATCAATTCGATAAAATATTACAGAATATAGTTCTACAGATGTTTTCTAATTAGCAGCATTAATTGAAATGGATGAATGTTCCCACACACAGTGTCATCTTGAATTAGAAATTTTTCCAAGTAGCCTTAAAGCTGCATGTGGATGTTCACATTTGTCGTATTTGGCATAAATATATAAAACACAAAATTAGTCTTGGTACTGTATTGCTTTTTTCTGACATTCTGGTACTCAAACATCAATCAGATATTTTTGTACATTCAGTATTAACAGGGAGACCAATACCTTGCTTACTTCTTCCTCCCAACCTAACCTATACTAATCCATTGCCACTATGTTTTATGGAAATGAGTGGAATGATGGAAAAACATAAAATTCCAAAGGAACAGTAAAATAATATATCCAAATTCATTTAGAAAACAAATAATATATTCTGGTTTTGAGAAGAAGCTGGCTTGGTTTTCTCCAGCTATTCCAATTTTTACCAACAAATTCAACATTATAATGATTTCTAACCAAACAAAGAATTAATTGAATTATTCAATAATTAGGGATAATATCTTCAGACTTATTTTTATCAAAATATTTTTTAAAGTGCTCCTAGGAAATCAGTTGTGGTTTTGCATTTAAGTAACCTCAAAAGGTGTTAATTGTTTCAGACATTTGAGCCCCAAGATCATTATCACTTCAATTTCCTGTTGCAATCTACTGACTATTTTGTTGTCTCTCAGACACCTGCTGTAGTAGATTTACAAGGGACTTGCCAGTTGCAGTTCAAGTACAAAATGGAGAGCTAAGGGAGACAGTACTGGCAGGTTCAACACAGAGTCACTAATGTCAATTCTTCAGTTCTGTGCTTGTCTCATTCTTTTTCTTCCCTTCATTATTACCATTTATTATTTATTATTACACTACCATAAATAGCCTATGTTTTCATAGTCACATTCTGTTGAAATATTTCAGTTAGATTTCTTTTCATGCTCTCCCCTGTGCTTTTTAGGCTATGCAGAAAAGTTCAGAAAAGTGAAAAAATGTGTCATTTAAATATGACATTTGATTTTCTTCTCCAGATTTAGAGTATGCAAAATATATGACTTTTAGCATGAACAATCAAAAATAATAAATCATACTTCATACCGTGGTTTGTAAATGAATTTTCTGAAACTGCCTTTAAAGGTATAGTTTCACGAATTTTCTCCTTTCCTTATGTCTACTACTGACTGTGTACTCAGTTTTAATAGGATTGAGGTTTTTTCCCAGGTAATTTTGGGAATAGGAAAATCACCTCATGCAGGGAAGAGTACCATCTCTGAACTCTTAGTGGGTCTTTTCAGTACACTGAAAATTGTTACATAGTAAAAATGTGTAACTCCTTTTAACGGAGGCAGTGCTCTTTGCAGTAAATAGAAGAAAGGACTGAAATAAGAGAATATAAAAGGAGAAAAATGGAAATTTATAAATAAAAATCAGGAAGATCTTGTAGGTGGAAGAAAATAGAGGTGTACTAGAGCAAAGCATTTAAAGTACCAGTGATATACATGATAGAATGCCTGGCACCCCTCTCTGCAGTAATAAGCTGCAATTGAGACCAAGATAGAAGTGAAAAGATATTTTGAAAAATCACTTGACCCTCAGCAAGCAGCAAGAAGCAGTTGTAGGGGAAATCTGCTATATGAATTCTTTCTTTACCATGACCTACTTACTCATGAAAAAGGCTGTATTTTTATAAAAGGGGTAGGGGTGGGAGAGAAAAGAAAAAAGAAAGAAGAAAAAGGGCAAGAAAGAAATCTTTCTTGATACTTTTCTGACATGAAATTCAAATATTATTCTGAGGGTGAAGCAATATGGAAAAAAAAAATTCTTCAGCATCCTTCTGGTTAAGGGTCATGTTGAAATAAAATCTCCCTCGTGTGCCTCTGTCATATGGCAACAGGGCCCATGTCTCAGTGCTCACAACTACAGAAATTTCTAAATAAACATTCACCAGGGATGACAAGAGGCACAGATGACTCTGAGGCCCTTCAAAACCGTTCTTATAACTTCTGAAAGTCATTTACCTGGAAAATATGAGACAATCTCTTAAGCTATCACAAGGATGTCTGTAGCATCCTTGAGAATATGTTTGAATTTTAATAAAAGGTCCGAAAGCACCTGGCATTTTTAGAAAATATGATGAAACTCTTTTACTTTGGAGGATGATATTCAACATCAAGAGTACTTAGTGGTACATGTAGCTCCCAGCATGCTTTTTCTTAAGCAATATTGTTTGAAAGGGGTTTTTATATTTTTTGTTAATCTTCCAGCAAGAATTTCACTAACAGAGACAGAGATCAGAATTAAAATACAGCTGACAAAGTAAGAGGTTAGAAAGGGCATAATGAATTAGGAATAGCAAAAAATATTTTTTTTTTACTCAAAGGTCAAGAAAATCTAGCTTAATAGCCTTCATCACAAGTGCATGATTTTTAATTAAAATCTTTCTGTGATGTAAAACAGTTGAACTTTGTCTATAGCGAATAAAACTCTGCTAAGCTAATTTATTAATGAGGAATAATTTGTGATCCTTTGGATAAGCTACCATTAAGTTAGCCCATGAAAGGCAAATTAAATCCATGGTATGCTTTAATTTGGCTTAAATTAACATAGCATGAGACTACAACAATTCACCATTTTATAGAAGTCTTAGGCTGGAAATGGATAGTGTGCATATCAGCACAGGTAGCATCATATTTTTTTCCCCCTTAATACCTGGAAAAAGAGACAATATGGAGAGAATAAGGTTATATAGCTACTCAGATGGGATGACATTCAGCCTGTGAGTAGGCACAGTGCTTCACAATCAGCAGGTATGAAAAACCCCCAAAATCCCAGCATCAGTATCAGGAACCTTGCTAACAAAAATCCGAGGTGTCACGAACTTATCTGCTATGGAGAGTTGACTCAAAGCTGAGCCTGAGAGGCAAAGGAAAGAAAAGGACCAGCCCTAGATGTATGGAGAGTTACTGGAGTGGAAACATGTTCAAAAAGGTTTCCAATTTCATGAGCTCTGTAGGCAAGGTTGTCACAGATATCGTATTACTGCAAACCAAGCTTAATTTGGTTTATCCCTATTTAAAGGCTCACCTTGATCTAGTTGATTTTTATATTTCAGGAAAATATCTGATAGAGATTAGAGACTTCAAAAACATGAAATGGTGGATCTGTCTGACACGTGGTCCCATCACATTGACACGCGGACACTAAATTTCAATGGCTTTAAAGCTATAAAAGCAAGATACTTC
>VYZQ01057523.1:34114-48644 GCA_013400655.1 Mystacornis crossleyi
TATATAAATAAACTATACTGATCTCAGGATGGGATAAGTTAATCTCTGGTGATATCTGTTTATTTCTCTTGACAAGCCAGGGAATTTGACTGATTTCTTAGTTGAGACAGCAAAGTTTGTAAAGATGGATACCACCATGAAGCAACAAAGCTCCAGAGANTGGTCTTTCTTGCCCACCCACCCCTGGGACCACAGACCCTGCTTTCTGAATTTTAGATGTTAAGGTTGGACATAATGTGGTGAACTTTGGTGTTAAGCTAAGGGGGACTTTAAAAAAGGACAATTAATAGTTGATCTAGACATTAGCAATCATCCCAGAAATAACTCTGCAGAGAAGCACTGGTAGTCACAGCACCTTGGTCTACCTGCCTGTGCTGTGCTCCAGTTTCAGCTCAACATCCTGCAGGTTGTTTCATCTGAATTTTCTGTTCAGAGCTAAAACTTGTCAAGGAATACTTATGTGAACAAATTCTGATGTGGAAAGTGGAATGACATTTCTTTTTTTTTTGTTTTCTGCTAACACTGGCTGAATTGGTACAACTCTTGCTATAAATAATGGATAAGTGTTTTAAGTATGCAAGCGAGTTGTTACACATACATGCACTGCACTCTCTCAAGTAATGTGCAGCATTGAATTCTCACTGTTAAAATGGTTACTAGTGTTAAAAATTGTCTCTTAAATATTCATTGAAATATATTTTGTGTTTCTAAGGCATTTACATCATATAATAACATATATATACATTTATACACATACATACACACGTGTATGCATATATACAACTTACAACAAAAGGTACATATCCAGAGCATGGTTATTTTTGTTATTCCTCAAAACTCTTCTTTTGATGGACACCAATCTGCTTATAGTGTTTAAGAGAATACTTTTGATAATGGGTTCCTGAAACTTTGCCAAAAAGAAGTATTTAGGATAGATAAAGGTTTTTCATTTTGACAGTTCTAATTCATGTTCATACTTCAGAAACAGAACCATCCTCACACCGCAACTCAAAAATCCCTCTCTGTAGCCATGGCATTGTCTATTGAAATGTTGTACTGCTGAAGTATTTTGGAGGTTGTGTGCATGTGTTTCTTACAAGGGAATGCCTNCCTAATCTATGTGAAGACAGAGGTTCCTGAGTTCCTGCTGTGTAAAGTCACTGCTGCTCTATCCTTGAATATTACCTGAGCATGAGTGAAGAGGCAGAGGGTTTAGAGTGGGAAAAGTTACATTGTTTCAGTAAATAAGTTTTAAAAATATACAGCTCTTGACAGCTGTTCAAGTATGGCCCGATTTCCCTCTTATGGAAACGTGCAGTGTTGCTGTTTCCCTGACAGAAGGATTCTGTGTGTATTTCTTGAACAGAGTTAAAGACGCACACAGGTGGAAAGTTCCGTGATTGTGAGCATGGAGATTTAGCTGCCTCATACCAAAATCTGTGAGAATGCAAAGGTGCACAGGGAGTGGTGAGCACGGTCTGAATTTCCATCTGCCGGTTTTATTGGCTAGAGCAGGTTGTAAAGGATGTGTGCTCTCAAAATTGTTGGAGATGCAAACAATATTTCAAATTACTCTAGGCAGCAAGGTACTGCATCTGAACAGATTGAAAGCTGAAATGTTGATATCTGAAATTAAATTAATGCACAGGAGATTGAAACAATATCTAATTAAAATCATTTGAAAAATGACTTGAAAATTGAATATGACATAGTATTTAGCAGGCTGTTGCTAGCACAGCGATGCAGCTTTGACTTTTCTGCCACCATTTCCATTCCAGGCCTGGCTGGCAGTTAAATAGAAATTACACATGAAGCAGCTATCTTGTGCCATCACCCTGTAAAGACTGGAGGACAAAATACTTTCTGCCTGCAGCTTGTGTGCTTGTTCCTCACTAATTGCATTGTAAAATTTAGTACAGGCACCCTTCTTCTGACTTTATCTGGCCACTTGAGGTGGTGATTTTTGTTCTGAGCTGACGCATTTGGAATGCTCCATGTTGTGCTTTTGACTTGCTGTGTACATGCATGGCACAGTGCATGGCCCTGCCAAAGAGAAGGGCACTCTTTCTGAACCATGCTATGAAGGAGTCTTCCAAATATTGAGGGGGTCCCTTGTAGGGAAGAAGAAAAGTCTAACGATGTAAATAAATGTAACATCTGCTTGTCTTAGAGATACTTCTTAAAAAGCTAAAAACTGTAATAAACACCATCTCTGTGGAATTCCCTTCCTCCTTTTCTCTTTCCTTTCCTCAGAGAGGAAAAGAAATGAAATTCTTCTAAATTTGAAAAGGAGCTTTGCAACAAGCTGATGGGAAGAAAACAGTGGTTGTAGAATTCATCTGACAGCCGACAGTAAATCTGAATTAGTTGCCCTCAATTTATTGACTGGAGGTCCAGTCAATATAGTTAGCAAGTCTAGAGCATGAATTGGCTCTTTCTAAAATGGGCAGATAATAGAGGTCAGGGGAATCATGTGCCTGTAAGTACTTTTTTTCCCCTACATTTAATTAAATACAACACACACTCTAAGTCAGATACACAGCAAAACCCAAGGTTTCCTTGTGAGGGACGCCATCTTCCCACAAACTCTTTTCGTATTTGAGGGTGGTTTCTTCTTTGGGGCAGATAAATCCTGCAGCACCATGGGAGACAAACTGGGGAGGCCTCCTGCTGAAACCCGGGTTCCCTTTCCCTCGCTCGTGCCAGTGTGTGCTCCCGTGAGTCAGCCGGAGGGTGCAGTTGTGCTTGGCACAAAACCTTCTTCCAGAAGTGCTGTCATGAGACCGGAGGTCTGCTCAGAGCCCTCCATAACTTGCTTCTTCTTATAACTGATGGACTCTGGGGTTACACCTGCCAAACCTACACACTCCAGTTCCTGACTGGGCCACTGACAGATGACTTTGCTAAAGGAAATAAACGTTTGCCCTCAGAAAACACATCAGACCTCCCTCAGGTTAGTGAAGACTGAGCAGTGACAATCCCTACCCTTAAACACTCAGCAACACTCTCATCATGCTCTCTAATAGAGCAAAGCCATTAAGTTGTCCCCATTGCAATTTAGATCACAGAAGAGACTTCCACAGATTCTTTCAGGTTAAAATAACTGGTATACAGAGAGTAGGCAAAATTATTCCACTGTAGCTACGTGCTTAATTATATGGAATACTGCATAAATTGTCAAGTGCAAAGAATTATTCTGATAAATTAAAATACTAATTAAATAGGCTATTGCAGAATTTTGAGAACATTATAGGGCTCCGCTTCTTCAGGTAATTTGCATATCCTTCATCTAGTGAATTTAATTTAAAGGCCTCCCTTTTTGTGTGTTTGGAAGCCGTTTTTGTTTCAATGGAAGATTAAAAAATGGATTTATATGTTGCTAACTGGTTTGAGGGGGATTTTTTGGAGGTATTTTTTCTTCCTGTTTTTATTATGCCTCCTTGCTGATGAGTTTGTCAACAAACATTAGAATTAGTGGACTTTAAACCATAAAAAAAAGACTTTGATGAAATGTGCAGTATACCATGTTACCCAGAATTACAATTTCCGCTTTCATAAAATTTGCCACAGAAACATCAGCTGCTGTGTACTTGTATTTGAATAAAAGCTAGCAGGTAGTACACTAAAAGACTTTCAAAAATTTGGGTCAATTTTCAGAGAAATAATGTTCTTAATATCTGAGTGTATTTTCCCACCACTCTTCCATCTATCTACATTGATTGTGTCTTATTGTTTTAGATTATTCATTATAGTTCTGCAGAGAAAAGGTTGAGTGGTTGTATTCTCCATTCCGCAGCTTGAAGCAGCTGCTTGATATGTAGCTGCAGCTTCAGCTTCAGCACCATTTTTGACAGAATTTCTTGACCTTCCTGAGCAGCTTGTGGAGTTCAAGGTTAGCTAAAATACTCTCCTGTACACGCCTGGAGTGAGCATGCTGGAGACTGTCAGCTGTGTCTCTCTCCACAATCTGACAATGCCTGGGCTTGACCATTTTCCGGTTATGATTTAATCAATAACACCTCGTGCCTTCATGCCTCCTAATTTTGGCAGGGTTTGTGTTAGCAGGGCTGTCAGACCTGTCCTTTGTGTTTTAGCCAATATCGAGGGGGAAAGCAGGGGTATTCAGTAAACCTTTTTGTTGTTGTTTTTTTTAATATCAAAGCTTCAGTAATTAATGTCTGCAGGAAACCTATGAAAAGGAGGTCAAATATGTAATAGTAATTATAAAATCCAGCGATTCAGCAGACCCAATATTTTCTATTAACTGTTCATGGGGTAAGAAATTACACAATGGGACTTGAGCTTTGTTGTTTACTTATAGCCATTTATTTTGCAGCTACTCTGCTGTGCAGTTTTCTTTATCCTAAGCTGCCAAAGAATCATTTGTTGGATCATTCAGTTTCTTTGAAGGAGGCTGTGGAACTTTCTCATTTTATAAATCTTCTACATTTTTGCACTTAGTAGAAATCTACCTTTAATATGTTTGCTGGGTGGGAGGTGGTCAGTGTGGCAGCACAGCATGTCTTTGCGAAGATTTACTGTTTTTTCTGGAAATTCTTACTGCACAAAATATACAACCCTGCAAAACATGATCTAGAATCTCATGTTTCAGTCAGCTCTCCTTCACATGGACCCTTTGGCTCTGGGTGGAATACATATATTTGTGAATGTGTAAAGCCTGGCATGGGTGTTAAGTATGTGAGTATTGCGTGCAGGTTTTAGGTTGTCATCCAGCAAAACATGCATTTCAGCTTTCTTAGCTTGGGACTCCATGTTCCTCTCTGCTTCATCAGTGGCATATTAAAAAGATGCAAAAACAAAGGTGTCTGGGTCTAAAAGCTGTACAGAGCTTACTTCTTTGTTTAAACTGAGGGCAATATTCACCCCTTGGTGAAGGCAGTCAGAAAAGTTTTTCTGTATTAGAATTGCTAGAGGTGTAACTTCTTGAGTCTTTACACTTAAAAACTCTTACCAAAATCTTTCCATAAGAAGTGAGATGGAGCCTAATGATCTGACTTACCTCTGGAATAAATGTGAGTCACTTGTGTTGCACTTTGGACAAACTCAGTAAAGTACCAGTTCACAATAATCTTACTTCCAAGAGGTGTCTGCTGTTTTGAATGTTTCAAATGGACACAATTAAAGAGTATTTTTCACAAATGAAAAAGAAATATTAATTCCTTTAGGTATTTTCATGTAAATTTACAGTGTGCAGTATGTCCTAGCACCTCTTGAACTTTCTGATTGGAAGGTTTGCTTTAGGCAACCAAAACTGAGAAGCTGCATCTATCAAATTTTGTCCGTAATCAAAGAAGTAGGTGCCTGCAGATATGTGTACGATGTGTGGGATGACTCAGCATACTGAATGCCCATCCCTTTCCAAGGACAGCAGAGAGAACCCAGATGACTCACTTGGATTACACAGTCAACAGGCAGCCAAAGGAAGGAGAGGTTAAAAAGGCTGCAAGACTTCATTTCTCTTCATAAATAAATCAATTCAGGCCTCTGGGTTTTGGCCATGAGTCCACCTGACACAGTTTGCCTTTAGAAGGTAAAAGTCTTCCATCCCAAATGGGGTGGCATATACCCAGCTAGGAATAATCTCATCCTTGTGGTGTTCCCATAATCGTGGTTGAGCACTGTTTTATTGAGGCTTCTAACAGTCACAGGCCAAAGTCATATCAGACCATGTGTTTGAGAGTAAGGGCAATTGTACAACAGTGCTCAAGCTCATGCCCTGGGCATGTTTGGGTTGCAAATATGATTGTAGTCTTAGTGATTATTACCTTTATTTAACTGTTTTATGCTGGGTTGCTTTTTTTAGGTTTTAATGCTTTTAGTGACACAGATGCTGATAAATAAGAAAAAACTAAATTAAAAATTACATTGCATCCTGCTGGTGTGAAATAAACTCTTTATTTTACCTGTGAGGTAAGAGTCTGTGTCTATTGTGAAAAGTCCTACACAGTGGCAGTGCTGTTCAAATGGTAAAGTACTTCTTTGCTCTTCAATGCAAGGAAGTATCCACAGAACAGAGTTTCCACACAAACTGTGTACCTGTGTTAAATGTGTGTAATACTGTGTAAAACAGAATTACCTTGGCTTTCTTTTTCACATAATAATGAGCAATTAATAGCATAAATATACATTCAAAAAACTGACTGGCAGAGTTGTTCTCAGGGAAAGATATTCCATAGATGGAATAGGTAGGAACTGTCATGAATATACTGATGAAGGAAAGAAGGTTGGTTGCAAATGCTGTAAAATCATACATATTTCATCCTTCCTTTAACTCAATCTTAATTTTTCCTTGCAGCCATAAACAAAGAGAAGCTTGAAAAAACAACTGGACTGAAAATTCTGCAGACTGGTGTGGGGGAGGTAAGTGGCTTTCAGGCATTTTACATTCTCAAAAACATTTTAATTGTTGGAATTTTTTAAAGAAATTGTGGAGCTCATGAATGTTTGTGAGCTACCAGTCTGATAGTGCTAAGGGCCTTTTTATGATACAGTTGCATCTGTCAAAATACAATCTGCTGCACAAATAGCACTGTATCCCACAGAGAAAAAAAAATACCATCCTTATGAGAAAAGTGCAGCCAGCTTTAAGAAATGCAATTTTTTGCTTTGTTGTATCACAGAAAAAAATCCCCAAAGATGAGCACAGCAACTGAAGTCGTCATATTATTCCCCTTGGTTTTGATGGAGTGCTATCTTATCTAGATCAGTGGAAGTTTAAATTTGGGGTAAAGAGTCTTCAGATATTAGAGAGAATCTGACAGTGAATGTCTTGCTTATTTTGGATGTAACTTGAAACATAAATAAGACATGTGTCTGTTATTATAGTGATATCACTAAGCAAAAACTCCACTAAGCAGTTCATCATTTATTAATAAACATGATGCTATCTGCTAAGAACCTTGTATGAACTACAGTTGATTGCTAATTCTCGTGCTAATTTTGTGTACACATTTATCTCTTTTTTTCCTTTTCATTTAAGTAATTTTGCTAGTGGTGAATGCTCACAGGGCTAGGCAAGTGCCTTTTTCTCGTGATTGCATTATTCTCAGTAATAAAAATAATGAATTACTAACTTTTAATATACTGAAGGAATAGATTGTTTTCTTTCTTTACTGATTTTTGGGGTTTATATTTCTGATTTTTATCAGTTCATGCCTAAGAACTTAACTTGACAAGATTTGTGAGGTTCACAGTGCAGCTTCATTCACATTATTGAAAGACTTGGTCCCAAAGAGGTAATAACACTGAGACCTGCTGTGATGCTTAGGGCCAAAGCTGAAAAAATTAGAACTTGGAAACAAACATAGGTGAAATCATCAGAAAATGAAAGCCATCATCTGTCCTTAACTGATTTAGCCAGGAATGTTTCTTACGGGTGCATAACCTCAGAAACTGGGAAGTGTATCCTGGGGCCTGGCTGTGCACCGTGGGCTGTGTCCTGACTTCAGGCCAGGCTGAAGTTTGTGGTTGTGCTGTCTCCAGGCCCTGGTTTCTGTTAAATAACAGGAGAACCAGGAGTGGGGTACAGGCTGTGGAAGCCAGACTCAGTATAATTTCACCCAATGGGACTCATTTATGCTAATGAAATACCTCCATGTATTTTGTCCAATTCTGGTCATTGAATGGATCCCAGTCTGCTTCGAAGGCAGCTGGAAAATGAAAGTCCATTTCAGATGCTTTCTGTTAAATTAATTTTTGTTTTATATGTGGTCAACGGAGAAGGAATTTACTTTTGGATAATTGGAATGCAGGAAGTTTTCACCTGCTAAATGTATCATTAATCCACATTGTAGCAATAGGGTTGCTGTAACCATGGTAGTCTGAGGATGTGCAGGAGCTATAACCTCAAGGACTTCCTAGATTCTAAGACCAGCTGACAGAACTGGAAAAATGGAAGAGTTCTTAGGCTAGAGACCTCAACAGTCTGATTCTTGTGCTTGGTTTAGGAAAGGTCACTGCAGAGCTCACCTTCCGTATATTTAGGCTATCATAACGTTTTCTAAAACCTAGTGATAAGAAGTCTTCTATTAATGAAGACTTTGACAGAAGTCTGTGCTTTACACACTACCAAATATGTATTATTAGAAGGCAAAAAGTGAAAAGTGGCTAACCTGAGGGAAGCAGACATTTTGGCCTAAATATATTCCAGGTTATATCTGAAAGAGGGTGATCAGCAAAGAAAGAACCAAGTGGTTTGGACCAGTAAGGTGATGGAAGAAGATTTATTCAGCTGCTTATGTATTTTGTTGGATGTGAATTCTCTCAGCTGTGTACATTCCCCTTTCTAAGCCTTATCAGATATGATTGTGTACATAATGAATACATTTCTGTGGTCTCACATACACAAAAAATAAAGGAGTGCTGCAACCAAGCTGTTTCTCTGTTGATATAGTATCAGATTCAGGCTATTTCAGGTTAAATTTTACTATGGTAATCCAGTTTTGCAGTCTATGTTTTATTCAACCTGGTGAATAATTATTATTGAAATAATAGAAAGTACATATTTAAAGATAATGAAGGAGCTTCTTGTTGAATAAGGATTCCTTTTACTTCACACTGGAATTAGGAATGGTGGGTTACCATTACCATATGTAATGGTAACAGTAAATCAAAGTCAAGATGCTCAAATCAAAAGTACTTAGAAAAACTTTGGTAGAGGAGAAATGGCCTTTTTGTTTGGACAGCAGGTCAGATGCATGACAAAGTTAATGGATATATAATCTTCACTTGCAGGCCTGTAAAATAAAAAGGATTGATTTTGCAAGGCAATTTTCATATCTGAAATACCTCAAGAGAAATATAGCCTAGATGCTAGTGGCAAATGGAGCTGCTGTTTAAATAAATGCAGGAACTCTCCTAAGCTCAGCAATAATTCATGTGTGGCTCTGGACAGTGGAATCTGTTTTAGGTGTCGATCTATGATAACAGGATTTGTGCCTCAGTAAGGAATGTGTGGACACTAGTGACTTTCCAGGCCTTCGATGTGCTAGAAGGAAACTGTCTCTTCCTCTGTGGAGATGAGAAATGCTTCTCAGAGCTCCTCAATCTCTCGCTTTCTTTCGTCTGTCTCAAGAAAAACATTCTAAAAGCAACAACAGATTATAAAATTCACACCAAGCTTACTGAGCCATTCAGTCAAGTCCGGGGAGGGCTGATGAATTGCTTTTATGTCACTGCGTAAAAATGTGCTATATAGTCATTAACAACATGGGTCTGGAGTCTACCACAGCTGCAACGCCGTTCATCATCTTTATGTCATGTAAAAGATTTCCACAGCTTGTGATTCTTTTGGCTAGGCCTGAGGTTAGCTGCATTGTGTCAGCACAGGGTGGGCTCTGCTTCAGCAGGATTAAAAATGAGTTCCTAAGCTGCAGCTTCAGAAGCTGCTCATGTTTCAGGATGTTGACTTAAAAGTTCCGTACATTTCATGGGAAGGTTTGGATGATAAAGTGCAAAGTCCTGTCGATTGTGGGCAAGCAGAGCTTCTTTCAGGCCATTATAGAACAGACCTTTACCTGTACTTCCACAGTACCTCCACCTCCACATCTAACATTTGGAACAGAATATTCAACAGTGCAAGGATCCAGAGAGTTAGATAAAAGTTTGATATGATGTGTATCACTCTTAAAATGAGAATTATTTTGACACTTCCCTTGTTTCCAAGAAGGCTTTTATACCAGAAAACCAGAATAACTCTGCTGTAGAGAGAACCAGTGCTGAGGCTGTAATCTTGAGGATCTGTGCATTGCTGTAGTGTTGACTATCTCTGGAATTATATTTTCCAAGATCTTTCTTTTTTATTTGCCGTATTCCAGCACCTACAGCAGGAGCTGGAAAAAAACTAAAACTAAAAAACCTGTAGAACTCCTCTACAGTATCCATGTGAGCTTTGTTGGTCTCATTGTCACTCATATTTGTGCCACACAAATCCATCATAAGCATTTCACACCTTCTTGTTTATTCAGATACAGTGAGGCTTTGAGGTATTTTCTTTTGATCTCCTGCACATGAAATAAATCTCTGAAGTCCTGAGGTCATCTTCAGCTGTTCAAGGACTTCCTAATGCTGAGTGTCTATGAGGGTATGAATGCATGTGTTGTGTTATTTAGGTGAATATTTGCATAATACCTTGAGAAACACAATACTGGGGAAAAAAATGAAGAGCTAAATAACATTTGAGCAGGACCCATAACTCTGTTCTCCTCTGTCCCAACTTGGTGTTAACCACTACTTGAGTTGAACTTGTTGCTCTGCATGACTGAGCACTCCTACAAGATCTTGGGCACAGCATTTTGTCTCACATGGAGGGAAAGCCTCCTTAGCAGCAGCTCGGCTCCACCTGACTCCTCCTGAGTTCAGTTTTCAACGAGGGTGGAAGCCCCAGTCCCACACAGATATTATTCCAACTGGACTCATACCCAGGAGCTTCTCTCCAGCCCAGCGGAGCTCAGCAGACACCATGAGCCACAGCCCTGCACAGGGGTCACCATGTCAGGTATCCCTTCAGCATCCTTTAGGAACTTAACTACTTCTCTCTCTTCTCATAAGCACTTTTGAATTATTATAGGAGCACAGTATTTTTATGTTCAATTCCATGCTGAGGATGGCTGTGACCAGAATTACTGTGACACGGATAAATATTTATTCAGCTTTTGGCTGAAATTTGTTTTCAACCACAGTTTCAGAATAACAAGTCAGGCTCTCCAGTGGCTCACGAAAGTGTAATCAGGTTTTGGGGTATAAGAGTCTGTGATTTGAACAATCGATGAAGAAGGCCTGAAACAAACTGAAGGAATGACACTGTTCCTGTCTTGACCTGACAAAACAGCACCCACTTCAGAATAAGTTATATTAAATTAAATCTTTCAATTTTCCAGTAGGAATGAACAGAAGAAACACATCATTGGAATCATAACTTCATTTGTAGAATTTGAATCATGGCTCTCATATGGCAGACATAAAAATTAGAATAGTTTTCTAAAGCAAATGGAAATAACCCAAAATGTATGCAAAATGAACACTTCATCATACCTCTAGATGTTCTAAAATAGAGCAGTGATATTTTGACATATTTCAGGATATTCTCATTTATAGATATTTTGATAGGTGTAGAATTATGTTGATGTTGCATAAAGTGATGTTACTACAATAAAGAAATCTGCGTTTAAAAATTCTATTAAAGCTAGAGTACATGATAAGACAGACTTTCCAGTGACATGCAAGCTTCTGAGGTGGGAGTCAGATTTCTAGCTTATTACCTTCCTTAATGTTGCCAAATTTTATCACTTATGTGTATATATCCAGATTTTACCTAGAATGATATTGGATTGGAAATACATAAAAAATTGGAGTGCAGAACTTGACAAATCATTTTCAGTTGTTGAAGAATAAGGCATAAACCTTTTTTCTGATCTTTGACTACTAGGTAAAATGCTAAGTGCTGGCTTTTGGCTTGTAAAGAGCAAATTAGCATGGGATCTACTCCAGCTGTCTCTGCTACAGTGACATCTCAGCAATCCAAATGCTCCTGATCTGGAGCAGGTATTGCCCAGGGGTACCCAGGATTGGAAGGGACCTGTACCCAAGACCATTTAGATAAGGTAGGTATGAGACTGACCACGATGTAGGAACAGCATCTGTGCACGTACAAATACCCAAGTTTTAGCCTAAGACACAGCTAAGTTTTTCAACTTCCACCAAAACCCACTCTTCTTTTACCAGAACTAATTAGGCTGAAGCCAGGCATAGGCACATATGAGGGCAGACAACTCTGCACTACAAGGTAAGTGTTCTTAGCCCAGGGGACACCAGGGAGGGCTTTTTCCCAGTGCCTGCCTTCAGCATTTTTCTTACAAACCCCATGGCTTAGAGATCAACAAGTTTATTTTTTCCTGTTATGTGAAACTGGAGTTCCCATAGGCTGCTCTTGCTGTTGGCTTTTGCTGAGCTCTGTGACTGTGTTGATGAGCAGCCAGACAGGGTTCCAGGAGGGGCAGTGTTTGGAGCCACATGCGTCGTTGTGAGCAAGGCATGGACCGGGTCACAGAGGGGTTCTTTGCTTTAAGGCATGTAACTTTAAGTCTGTGTATAGAAATAAGAGCAATAACATTAAATAAAAAACTTTTAGGAGTACAATCCTAGAAATATTCTTGGTGAAGGCATAACAAGAAAGACTTACCTTAACCCACACACGTAAATTACAGATTCTAAAGCTGTGTAACCCTTAAAAATTAATAGATTATATTTTACACAGAATTCTGAAGAGGTGGGCAGACAGCAACAGAATTCTACTAGTAATGTACTACTTATGTGAAATTTTACTAACAGTGTATAATATCTCACTATTACAATTTGTAAGTTTACATGAATAGTAAAGTTATGCTAATCAGAAGTTAGTCATACAGTAGCATTTAGAAGTAACACTCTAAAAAATTTGAGGAATAATGCTAAACAGAACATTAAATTTCTCCAAAGAGAATGATGAAGAACTATGGCTCATTTATTTAAGACCTTGTATGCTTTTGAAAAATGCATTTTAGCTAATATTTAGAGATAATGTTAATGCTATTTATTAACTATTCATTACAGTACATAGCCCACTAGAGGGCTGCTTTTCAAATAAATTGCATCCAGAGTGTTAATAAAAGTGTTAAATGTTTAAAAACAAAAAATATGCAGCAGAAATATGTGTATCATTTTACCACATTATTTTGTCAACTATCTTCTGTTATTGCATGTTATATATACAGAGCATACTAAAACAATATAATTCATGGCCCCAAATCTACAAACATTTAGAAATGCTTAGCTTTAGGTATATAGTTAGACACTCCTTTTAAGCTGCTGCTAAGTTTAGAGTTAAAGAGATGCCTGGATGCTCCTGAGACTGTCTTCTGTCACATATCACACCGTCTCTGGTTGTGGAGGGGCAAAGTTCCAATGTTTATCCCCTGTATTTGATTTGAATATTGCATAGCAGAGGTATTTTGACATCTGAATGACAGGTCACAGCTTCAGTTTGGAAATCATGTGTCAGTAGTAATTTATTTTCTTGTGCTCTGATTGTGACAACGCCCTCCATCTTCTTTACAAATTTTTAAAGAACACGACAAGGAAATGAGGAGATTATAATGTAAAGAAAAATACAGAAAACCTGATTTTCAGAGACAACTATCTATATTGATTTATGTTTTCCTCCTGAAACAGTATATAAAGCACAAGTATTCAAGTGTCACGTTGGTTCATGAATTCCTTTACAGTAGCACTGTGTGATTTAAAGGAGCAGAAGTGCCAAGTGATGTGGCAGTTACCATGGCAACTACAGCAATTCAATTTTTATTCAGTATCATGTAAAATGAAACAAGATACGGTTTGCCTTGTGGCTTCAGGAACTTATGCATCCTACCAGTGTTGTTCCTTTTTGTCTTTTTTAACATTGTGCTGGTTAAAAAGTAACATTTTTTTTAAGGATTTATCTTGGGTTTAGGCTGTGTCATGCCATTGTTTTTAAAGCAGAGTTTCCCTTACAAACCATTACAAATCTGCAGAGAAAAGAGATTTAGATACTAGCACTGGCTGCACGGACCAAACTGCAGGGTAATTTTGTTTAAGAATCAATGTTATTATCCACCCTAAATATGATTTGGCAGCCTGCACTCAATATACTCATAAAGAATCTTTAAATAGGAGAACATGATTGTTTATACTAGATATCTCACTGATTCATGAAATTCAGCTACCTCCTTCTACCAGCAGCCAGGTTATTATGACTCAAAGGAAAATGAAATCTTGAGTGGTGTAATGGGTCAGCTGGGAAAGCTGCAGATTAAGATTAATTTCTTTTAAACTGTCTGAAGTTTGAGGGATAGAGATGGTCGGAGATTGTAAGGAGGGAGATTCCTCCATCTCCGCAAATAGGAGCTTGATCCTGAAAGGAACACGTGGAATTCAAGCAGTCTCAAACACAGAGTTAACTATTGAAGGAGAGGAAGAAGTGGCAGATCCCAGTCTCTCAGCCCTCTCTCTAGCAGACCCAGGGCAGCAAATGTTCCTGTGCAGGTCAGTGTGGAAAGACACCTCTCAGGGCCTCTGCTGCGGGCCTGCAAGCACAGGAAAGTAAGGGTCTGGTTCTAAGATTCAAACTGTGAGGCATCCAGCCTTCCTGAAGGAATCCTTGGCATCAGGGGCCCTATAGCTGCATCAGAGCTGGTAAAACAAACAGGAGCAGGGCCCAGAGCCTGTCATGGCCCCACATTTTTCTGTACTGTTAAGATGTTGTCAGTCACTCACATTGTGTCTTGTGCCAATTAGGACTCTTCAGGCTGTTTGCTTCTCCATCTAAGCAAGATCCAGGCCAGAGACCATTCATAGCAGGCGGTTTCAGTGTGGTCACCTTTTCAGCATGGGTGTAAAGGCATTTTAAAATTAAAGAATAATAAAATTAAAACTTCAGCTGCATGTTAAAAGAATTGTTATGCCATTTATTATAGGTTTTAAGTACTAAGCTTTA
>VYZQ01057525.1:0-18794 GCA_013400655.1 Mystacornis crossleyi
GCGGCGGCAGCGGCGGCGCGGGGCGTCGTTATCGCTCGGCTCTGGCTCTGGCGCGGCGTCTCCTCCACCCCCTCGTGAGCCTGGGGAACCTGCAGCTCAAAGCCGCCGCCAGCCACACCACCATGTACCCCAGCAACAAACGGAAAAAGATGTGGCGGGAGGAGAAAGGGATTATCGCCCTTCCCGGTGCCGGGCCCGTTTCTCCCGCCTTGAACCCCACGTTGAGCCGGGAGGGAGCGAGGAAAGGGGGGGAGGTCCCGGTGCCCTCAGAGCCACCGCCTCACCGCGGGGTGTCCGGCAGCGCTTCCCGCCGGCCGCGGCTGAAGGGACGGGGTGGGGAAGGGGGAACTCCGTGCTCTCTGTCCTTGTCCTGGGGTCTCCTGATGGACACAGCCTTCATGGCAGCCCGCGCGTGCGGGAATCGGGGCTGTTTCCCGCACACCTCGGTGTACTCGTGAGGAGTGGAGCCCCGGGGCGCGGGGAAGTAAGCGAGGGAGGGCGGTAAACAACCCCTCTCCTGAGGGCTTCCCGCCCCCAAGTCACCTTGTGGGAGTGTTTCGGGCCGGAAAGTTGGGCACATGCCCTCAAAACGTGCTTTTTCTCCTTTCAATGCGCTTGTTTTCTGAGGGGAAACGTGGTTTATTGGGATCATTTGTGTAATCAGTTTAGATTCTAGTGTCGGTCAGACGGGGTGAAGTTTTTAGGGTATGGGACTCTGGGAGCACCCCTGCTTCCATCTTTTGAACTATTTATTTATTTTATGTATATTTTAAGGGCCCCCACCTGTGTATTCTCAGTTTATAAAACCCCAAAGCCAAATTCCAGAGCATGAAAACTGTGGGCCAAGCATTTGATGCAGATGTTTTGGTACTTTATATCGATCCCGTGGAGAGCAATGTAAAAATTAAAAAAAATTCACAGAGTGGAAGTACAACATTTATATCTCTGCGGAGTAAACCTTCTTGCCCGGTGCGTCCCAAGTAATGTAGTAATAGATGAGGAGAGGAAGAAAAACAGATCAGAGGGTCGTATTTTAAGTTCTCTTTCTTTTCTTCAATCACCCTTGTGACTCTAAGTATGTTTCAAGCTAAGAAGACAGAAGACCAGCTCAATGAATAGGATTCAAGTGCACCTTTCTAAGGAAAAATGATTAACACAAATGAACTTACTTTTCTGTAGGTTAGTTGCTCCTGTCAAACTCCTCTCAAATGGAGTCTTTTTCTTTCAAACTGTCTTACAATCCATGTGTCGCTAGTAAAGGTGAGGCAACAAATTTCTACGTGACAAAAGTTTCTGTTTTCAATGAAGAAGGTACAGTTAAATTGTCTGAAGCATTGTTTATGTGTGATCAATTACAACTGACTTTCCCCTTAATGCTGTATGTTGTTAGCTTTAAAAAATGCAAGGGGCAGATGGGGAAAAGTTTCTGGTAGGCTCTAGTGAATGTTCTTATTACTCCCACTTGTCTCTTTCAGCTCTGTTGCTGTCTATGTGAATTCATAGCCAGGCAGGTAAACTCAAACTCTTAGTAAGGATGGCAGAGTGGAGGGTCTGGAGGGGAAACTGGAGCTGCTGATACACTTTTGGTGTCTCCATCCTGTGAGGGTGCTGGTGTTCGTCAGCATGCTGATGTTACTGAATGCAAACCAGTGCTGCTCACTGCTGCTCAGGTTTTTTTAATCCAGGAAGCATTTTTGAGTACTAGCTGGCCACAACTCCCTGTCTTTTTGCCCAGTGAGAATGAAGAGCATTTGTCAGTCTTCTGCTCCAGTAACTGTTCCAGCACCATGCTGATGCTGTCAGCCCCGAGTACTTTGAGTGAGGAGGGCAAAAAGAACTTCTCTCTTCATTGCTGGCATTGCCCTTCAGTTTTTAGTCCTGCGGGACTGTTCTTTTCAAGTACCTTCTTTGCTAGAGAGGAAAACTACAGAAGCCCAACTTCTTTCGTCCTTACCCAGCCTTAAATCCTTAAAGACTTGGAAATCAAATCTTTAATCAGGTCTGCTTTCAGCTGTCACAAGTACCCCATAACCCCTGCAAAGCTGGCTGTGCTCACTGGTTCTGTTCTTCCCATGAAGCTCTGAATGCAGTTGCTCTCAGCCTTTTATACTCTGAAGCACTTCTCAAAAAGAAAAAAAGCACTGGTTGCTAAATATTGAGTTCAAACCCACTGACAATACTCTTGCTTTTCTTAATTACTTTCTTGGTTATTAAGGGTTGGTCCATGTCCTCCCAGGGGAGATCTTCCTTGAGGACAGCTGAAACGGAGCAGGAGCAGGCATGGAGGTGATTTCAGAGCCTTAGACACAGGACTGGGCTGCCTGCAAACTTCCCAAGTTTCTGCTACAGGCAGAAAATTGTACTTGCGGTGAAGGCTGTTGGGAGCATCCTCTGGGAGGTTTGTGTATAATTAAGACTCAGTTTAAGTTCTTGCTGCTGACTCACAAGTGCAAACTTTTGTAAAACCTTCCTATAGAGAAGAACTTTTGTTTTGAAGGCACAGGACTGGCTCTGTTGCCTCTTCAGCAGAAGGCACCTAGACTTGCTCTGCTTGTCAGTCCCTCAAAACAGACACCCTCTCTCAGGTCTGCCTGCCTGTAGGACTTCCAGTGTTTAGTTCAGATACTTGGAGTTTTGTATGCCTGGAGCTTAGGGAACAGAGGTGGGTATGTATCTGTTGTGCGTAATGGTGACCCTCGTTACGTCAGTTCCACTTCGGCAGCTGTAAATATCCCAGTGAGATACCAAGCCTGAATAAGGAGGGAGAAGCGTTTTTGTCAACTGAAGAAATTGGTAATACTGTCAAAAAATACTAAAATAAACTTATTTTGTTAGGGGAAGCTGTGCTCAAAACTTGCCTTATTAGACTGTGCTGACCACAGCCTACATAATTAGGAAATTTATTTTGGAAAAAACACAAACAAAAGAACCCCAAACCAGACCCCAGTGATTTTCTTTTTTGTTTTTTTTAAGGTTTGATCTGACAAGCAGTTTCCATGTTCAACTCTTTTGTTGCTTCTCCAACTTGAGATGAAAATGTTCTTCTCATGTCTGCCTAGTCCTTTACGTAAAACGCAAATTACATGAGTCTAGTCTTCCCCTACACCCTTAAGAATTCTTCAGTCATTGAAGAGCATTTATTACTGATTAACATGTCAAGAAAAACTGTTAGTGTGGTTAAAGTATCACAGCGCTACTGGTAAAAACAGACCCAGAAATTTGAGTAGAGTATGGGTGTTGTGATATTCTCTACTTTCTTCTTTTCCCTTCTTCTTTTGGTAGGGAAAAAGCTCTTCACCTTGTGCTGAGCTAGTACTAAACATTGATGAGGTAGGGAGGGAGAAGAGAATGTGATGGCAAAAATGAGCTGTAGTGCTGGGGTTGCTTGCATTTTTGGGTCATTGGGATGGCTTTTTTTTTTTTAACTGTAAAAGTCCATTTATAACAGGGTCTGAAGAAGAGTGAAGTTGGCAGTAGCTGTCATACTTGTGTGGTGTTTGAGGCTTTACTTTTCACTAAACCTCTGAGAAAAGAGGTGGTGATGTTCTCAGGAGAAAACAAAAACAACCATCTAATATGTAGTTTAGTGTGGTAACCAGGTGTGTCCTATTAACGTTCAAATGAAAATCTCTAAAGCTAAACTTGCCTTTCATATCCCCCCAGCCACCTAGCAACTGACAGAACGTTTGCTTTAGCTCTGATCTCTTTTGTTAAGTAGTAGCACTTTATTAATCTCCCACCATGCTCCCTGCCTTTACATGAACTTTTGTTATTTTAGTTCTGGTTTACAAATGCAGAACCTACAGAACAGACTTTCATACCTGAAAACTCCTTATTAAACAACAATTCCCTACTAAAGTCGCTGTTTTCCAATGCAGGAATTAAAGTGTCAGGAAGAAGCAGCACAGTAGTGATGTGGGGAGGGAGCCTGGACAGCCCAGAGTGTGGGGAAGAGGTGTTAAATTTGCAGAAATGGGATATCCAGAAATAGGCGTGTGCAGTTGTACAGATGCACCTTGTTTAGCTCCTGTTGTAACTCACTGGATCACTGATGCTTGGTCCTCTCAGGTGGCATTTCATTCATCAAGGGCACTGCATTGGTCACCACGTGGCTCATGTGCAACATATGAAAGCTTGCAAAACTTTTCTTATTTCTCTTTCCCCTAAACAGAACGTTTGCTGAAGATGACCTTGGAAGAAAGACGCAAAGAGTACTTGGGGGATTATGTTGCATTGAAAACTATTCCAACATGGATGGAAGACTTAAAAAGCAAGAGCGAAAGTGATGGTAAGTAAAGTGGGAGAGTCTTAAGATACAGACCACTCTGTTTTCTCACTCTGAAGTTACTTTTAGGAAGGCCAAGACTCAGAATCCATGTTGTTTTGAACAGTGATAGCCTGAAATTGGGACAGGGGAAAAAACGCCAACAAAATTTCTTAAAGCCTCACTGGTGTCCCAGAACTCTGCCGGTGTCCCTAGAATGGAGTCATTAACCCTTAAGTGTGTAAAAATGCTCTTCTCTGCATGAGTCTTACTTTCTAGATACTCCAGCAGTCAGCCATGCCTAAGAACTTAGTCTTTGAAACTTACTGAGCATAATGATACAGGAAATCTGGGCAAAACAGTGTTCAGATGACCCAAAAGCAGAGGGGAAGTGTGTAAGTTGTGTTGTTTTCTTAAAATCCAGAAACTGGAGAAGATGGCATTTGAAACCTCCTTACTTTTGGTCCTGCCTGCTTTCTTGGGCTGAGGGACATCAGTCTGGCCTGGGTTAACTCCCGTTTTCTTAGCGTGTGCAGCCTTACCATGGTTGTGATCACCAGTAGAGTTGTGTAAATACTTGCAGTGAGAACTAACCAAAAATGTGAATCCTATTCGCTTACAGACTTCTCTACTCTGCAAGTAATTTTGTAACAGTGCCTTGTTCTTTGTCTAGTTCCCTTTCATTCACGCAATGGTGTGGAGGAATAGGGATGACTTCTGGTTTCCTCCTCCTCTTTCTTTTCCTGTCGTGCTATCCTACTTGGCTGAAGCCTGTGTTTTTTTTGAAGGAGTATCTAACTGTGAGACCTGAAGTGCTTCCTGCCTCTGCAGATATAGGACTAGTTTTCTGACCTTTCTGTTATCATTAAAGGTAAATACTGGCCTGGGTGAAGAGGTGCGTAGGGTAATTTTGTGGCTGCAGGTGAACGTGGTCTTTATGGTGATAGTCCAGGTGAAATGAGGCCTGGAGCTAATCAGCTGTTTTTAATAAAATGGGAAGGCTCTAACACTTATTTTAGCACAGTCTGGAGGAGCTCACAGATTTTCAGAGGTCTTTGTCAAAAGCAGCTACTGCAATTGTCTACTCCTAAATGCATCTGGAATAACTTCCAAAGTGAAAATATGTCAAGAGTTTGCTGAGCTCTTCAGCCCTGCTGAGTAGTTGTATTACATCAGTACCCATAGACCTCTTGCTCCCATTTGGGTAGGTCATTTATATCCTGCAACATCAGAAAGCCTGTCCATCTAGAAAAAAAAGGCTGCATAAAAGTAAAAAAGATTACCTGACTTCTTGCAAGTTGATTTTGGAGGCCTGTGGTGTGTGGGAATATACAGTATGTCATGTGGTTTAACTGGGAGACTCCTTATCCCTTCTAGCTGGAGCTGTGTTTTTATTCCAGCTACTCTCAGATTCTCTATAAAGCACTGAAATTCACAGATGTTGTATTACTTGGGCTGCTGAAAGTGACAAGGTGTGGATTTACCTTGTGATTGCTGTTACACTTCACAGAAGCAAAATGTCAGTGTCTAATATGTGGGTATTGAATCATGGTAGTGGTGAATTTATTTCCTTGTAGTTGCTCTGGCATTCTTTCTGTTAGTACCCAGTACGCTGCAAAAAAATGCTGGAAGGCAAAAGTTGTGCTGAAACGCTGCTCTGTTACTTGGTTTTGTTATACTGTACCTTCAGAAGAAAATATCTTTAGTCACTCTTTTTCTTTGATGTGTTTGTAGCAAGTAAGCCATGTGTAATAGTGAACTTCTGGAAGGCTGGACTGCTGAAATGCTTCCATGTTCCCACTGATTAGTACAATTAAAAGAAATGTGTATTAATGTGACTGTTACTGCATCAAATTTTCAAATTTCAGTTTTATTTCTCTTAAATATTGACCCCATTCTGAAGGTATCACATGTGTCTAAAAGCTGTCTTTTTGAGCTGAAATACAGAAAAACTAGAATTTCAATATTCTTGCTGATGAGAACTTTTGCTCTGTTTGATGGGACATACAGAGTGCAACAGGTACAGCCTGAATGAGATTCTGGAGAGAACAAGTGAAGCCCCAGGTGTGATGGAATCGGTGATGATCCGACATTGCCATGCCCAAGTTCTGATATTTTCTTCAAGTGAAAGGTGACTGCTTGCACTGACAAACGGAAGAGGTCTCTGAAGGGTAGTGGTGGTGAAAATAAAATCTTCTGTATACTTGTTAAGCCAGAACAACTGATGGGGAATTTGGAAAAAATTCTTTACCATTTACTCCCAAAACCATATACAGTAAAAAAATGACAGATTGATTAGTAAAGCATAGAGTGGCTGTTCAGGAAGAGTGATGAAGAGAAATCAAGAAAGCAACCAAGAACAAATCAAGTGAAGCAGGCGCAATCAATCAGCTGCTGGAGCAAGAAGCTGTAGGAGAAGGGCAGAGCATCTGAGCTGGCAGCTGTCCCCAAACATGCTCAATACTCAGCTTGAGATTAAGGGTATTCAGAACTGCACAAATTTTAGTACTGGCTATTAGGAAAAATTGCATGTATAATGTAAAACCTTTCCTGTGCCCATTTTTGAATGTGAGTAATTCACTGGAGGGTGTTGGGAGGTTCCAGTTAGGCACACATTTTTGTTATGTGGAAGTTTAACGGAAGATTATTGAAGAGTCTGTATGCAGAATTATTCAAACTGAAATGATCTGAGAGGTTCATATTGGGAGGGAACCAATCTCACTGCCAGGGTACTTCATAGGTAGTCTTTATTGGCAAATTGGAAGAACATACCTTAGTTTGTGGAAGAAAGTTTTTCCCTACCCCTCCTCGATGCTTTGATAGGAAGTATGTTCGGAACTAAATTCTGAAGAAAACCAGTAAAGCTTGGAGTAAGTTTGGTGTTTTGGTGAGGATGGAAGTCTTTGTAATAGAGTAACATAACAGAGGGATGTGCATCTATGTAAAGGCTCCTGAGGAGCAAAGTTATTGAATTCTGAATGGCAGCTGACGAGGGCTTTGTCTCTTTGTAGCAGCAAAGCTATTAAAAAACATTTGGAAGCTCCAAGAGGCTGTGTCTTTGTTAAAATGCTCTGCTGTGACTAAGAAAAACCCTACATTTTTTGCAGGTCTCCTCATATGGACATGACTAGCCATAAGAAGTTAGGTTGGTGTTTGTTTTGGCATGGAATTCAGTCAATGTTTGTGTTAAATCTTGATTTTGGGAGGAGAGTGGCACAGTGAGGAACGCAAAGACTAAGCCTAGTGCCCACTCCTCTGAGCTAAGGGAAGAAATCCGATGTGGGTATGTGCATTTCCAGAAGAACTATGCTGTCAACACCCCTGATTTTTGGTGTGCCCCTTACCAGGCTGCACAAATGGATCTCAGAGATCAAGTGGTGCAGCAGTGGAAGGAAAAGGGACAGTTAGTGACAAGTGGCCCTCTTTAATGTGAAGAGTGGATGGTAGGAAGACAAAACTCATTCTTGAAGTAGTCCTGTAAATACAAGCTTTCTATGGTTTAACTGTATTTATTAAGGAAATGTGTTGCCCGCTTCGGAAACAAAGAATGAGCTTGTCTAGAGGGCTGGATAGTGTGACTATACTGCAACTCATCGTTCTCCCCACTTGTTATCCTTCAGATACACCAGAAGCACACACATGTCATACGTTTTCTCACGTGCTTTGAAGTAGAGTGTCTTCCTGACAATATATGAATAATGGACTTGTTTTATGAAGCTCTGGAATTTATATCCCTTTGTTTCAATGCTATTTATTATATGCCACTTTATTAGGCACTCATCTTGTACAACAGCAGGAGCTAATGTTGCTCAGTGAATAAAATGCCACCATGTAGACTTAGAACTAGAGTGTATTTTAAAGTTAAATACATATATTAGCTTTTTGTTGGGTACACACTAATTCCCAAAGATGTCTTTAATCTGCTGTGGTGAGAGATGACTTCAGAAAACTTGTTCTGGAAAGCTTTTGTAAAAATTAGGGTCTTGGGAATTTTGTTGTTGCTGAGTTTTGTGTGTCACTGGTAGAAAAACATTTTGTTATATTAATTGGGTAATTCCGAAAATGGAATAAGTGGTATTGTTTAACTCCAGGCAGCTGATAAGTTCTGCTGACTCTCACAGCCTCTGGCATTCATTGGTATGACAGTGGTGCCAAGAAAACAGAAAATTCAGGTGATGGTTTAAAGATCTTTGCTAGTGGTAAGAACTACTTTTGGTAGGATGAAGTTAAAATGGAAGGACACAGTGAGTTTATTTTTGTCTGAGGTTAAATGACACGAAAGGTCTGGATTCCTTTTAAACAAGTCTTGAAATAAGTTTAGATGTTTTGGCAGTCTCTGAATCTTTTTAATCTGCTGTTTTTAAAGAAAATTATGTGGTTCAAACTGTTCAAATTAATCCATTTTAACACTAAGGGTTTTATGTATAATAATAATGTTTGGATTTAATAAAAGCATCATTGTACTATGAATGTGTAGCTTTCTAAATATTCACAGTGGGTTGACACAAGGTTACAGAGACAAAGCGTGTAGATGAGCCACTCCAAATGCTTCATGGTGGAAGGAAAATGCGTGGTAACACTGAGCTCTGACCAGCATTTCTTGAGATGGATAACTAACACAAGTAAGTCTCCAAAGAACCCAGTATCTCCATGCAGCCCTGCTTGATCTGAATATCTGTGTTGCAGGAACTAGGAACCAAGGTGATGAGTATTAAACATACTTTGGAAAGTGACACCACTGCTAAGCTGCAGTGACATTCAGCCGGATGTCTACAAGTAAGAAATGGCATCTCTAAACCACTCAATATTATCAGCAATTTATACAGAAAAAGAAATTGTGTTCAACTAGAACATTGAGACTGTTAGACAAATTTGACAGTCACAAGTTCTGTCTGTAACAGCTGTGTGAAACCTGTGCGCTTCAAGACCATCCCCCCACCAAAAATCCAAGTCCATCAGCTTTCATTGTGATTTTTTTTTCTTAAAATGACTGTAACAACTGTCTTTATAACAGATTTTTAGCTGAGTGACGAGGATGAAAGTAAATTGAGACAGCTTAGTGTAATTTTTGCTGTCTCTAAAAAATAAAAGGTGCTTTTGCTACTGAAACTCTTGATTTGATGAAGTTCAGAGTGCAGCAGTTTTTCTGCTGAGCACACACAGAAAACAGCGCTAACTTGTGTGCCACCGTTCAGGGTCTCCTCTGTTACCTGTGGCCCTGAATGTGAATTCCAGCTTTGCTTAAACTCATGCTGTATTCGGTTTTGTCCTTACTTTTCATGTATGGGCATACCACTGTTATTAATGCTAAACATCACGAGGTCTCTTCAAGGCTGGTGTGTTTAAGGTTAAAAAACCATGTCTCTTAATGGACAAAGAGAGCACTGCTTATTAATTGCTGTATATAATTGCTGGGGGAGCACCAGGAGTAAAGCTAATGACTGTGGTTTCTGTGAACTATGTGAGGATCATGCTAATTAAGTATTTTGAATAGCTGTGAAATTACGTGCTTTTTGTGGAAGTGGCTGAAAATCTGTTTGCTCATTTCGGCTCTCTGTCCATGTTATACACATATCAAGGAAGCAGCAAAGGAATTAGAGGCGTAAGAAGAGCAAACCATGTTTGCAGCTTCTTAGTCTGTGCCGAAGGGGTCCAGGAGTCTGTGTGCCCATGGCATAATGTGGAGTAACTTTAAGGCTGAGTTGGTATTTAGCTGCAACAGATATCGAAGGCTGCCAGGGCAGGAGGGTGTAACCAGAGCCGTGTGTGCTCTACTTTGCTCAGGCTCTTGGCTGCCCTTTCAGGATGTGTCCTGAACAGACGCAAAGCTGCAGTGGTGCAAATCTGACCATGTGATTTGGTGACTCCACACACCTTTCTGGCTTTCCCAATACACACCTTGGCTATTGATTTCCAAAGATAGACTTGCACAGAGATGAGAAAAGCTCTTCCAGGTGCAAGTTTACTTGAGCATAAACTGAGCAAAAATCTCTGTGTGTGAGTTGGTTTGTTTCTGGAGGTGAATCATTTCTAGTTAGTGACATCCCTGATATAAGTAGATAAATTAGTGTGTTTAGTGTAAGGGGTGGAGGGAAACTATAGTAAACAGAAAAACTGAAGATGTGTTCAGTTGACCTTGTAATTCCCTGGTGAGCTGCACGCAAATAACCTTTGTAGGATGGATTAGCTGCCAAAGAGATGACACTTGCGTTACAGTTTGCATTAAAGTGTTTTTTGGGAAAAACAAAATGTTTCTTGCTTTCAGCAAGTATGAGATGATGATTATTAAAATGTTCAGATCTGTTTACATAGATTAAGAACACAAAATCCAGTGTAGCTAATCCTCTCTCTAAGAAAGTAAATCACTTGTCTTTGATGTAATTAAGATGATGACTTCTGTTTGAGCTGCTGTGCTGTGACTTTTTTAACGAGGTAACTTCCACACAGCATTAAGCTTATACAGGTTCTGGATAGAGGTATTATTTTGTGGCTTTTCTGCATGCAGTTGAGAAAGCTGTCTTTATCTACAGTGGCAGACAGCTCCTTGAGGGGCAAGAGTTAACCATAGGAAAGGATGCTGCTCTCAACAATAAATTGATAAATTGGTGTCCTTATTGAGGCTCTGCAAGCTCTTGATGATTTTTAGAGGGATAGTAGGTGGAGATGCAAAGGGAAGTTAGGCACATCTTTGCCAGAAAGAAGAGTTCTAATGTTTAATTACTGGTGACATGAATCTTGACCAGATGAATAATTTTCAAGCTTCTCTCCTGTGCAATATGAGAAACAATCCTTTTTTTGGTAGCTGCTGAATGTCACTGCACTGAAGTTTTGTACAGAGGTCCCTAAGGAAGTACTAAGCAGAGTTAGGAAGTCAAGATGATGCAGTGTGCTGTCAGCTGGCTCATTCAGGGTGTGAGGAAGGACGGCTTTAGCAGCAATGATGCTTTAAGTTGGGATGTGCTGTTCCTCAGAAACTGCTGCGAAAAATTGTAGGTTCCAGCTTGGAATATTTTGGTGGCTGACTTGAGTGAGATAGTTTAATATATGCAGGGGGAAAGTAACGGGTTATATATTTTGGCTTCTGTCTTTTCTTTGGTTATTATTTTTTTCCATTCTCCTTTTTATATATAAAGGGTGAGCTTCTTTTGAGCGTGAGGGATTGCAAGATCAAACCTCCAAATTAATGTATTGCTCTACCAAGACAGTTTCAGTAAGTCATCTAGCTTTGCTCAGTATGGTAGCTTGGCTAATGCCGTAATCTGTAAATTATGATGGATTGTGGCATATGTCCTCACAGTCTTGTGCAGACAGATGTGAGCCAATGTGCCAGCCTGATTAGAAG
Organism: Mystacornis crossleyi; assembly: GCA_013400655.1. Classification (NCBI taxonomy): domain Eukaryota; kingdom Metazoa; phylum Chordata; class Aves; order Passeriformes; family Timaliidae; genus Mystacornis; species Mystacornis crossleyi. The sequence continues at coordinate 11,607 of VYZQ01057525.1, forward strand.
CCATGTGCCTATGATTAGGTTGAGGCCAAAACCAAGCTGTTAAATTGTGTCCTTGTCGTGGCTCACTAATGTAGATCTGTTCTCTGGCTGTGTGACTTGTAGATATTTTCAAATGCAGGTGGAAAAAGGTGATGTCCTTCTGGAGAAGATGGAACCCTCTTTTGATTAGACAGATACAGACTGGTATGACTTGGTTTAATTTGATGTAGCTTAGATATGACAGGTGTTTATGAAGGTGCTGAGCTATTGCCTCAACTAGGATTTGCTCCCTGGGACTCTATAATTAGTGAGGGCACGGGGTGGGCCACCCAACTGCCTCTCTCTGGGTGTGAGAGGCTTGCAATAAGTTTGAAAAATAACCCCACACTCAAACTAAGTGATGATACTGCTTTAACTCCCTTGATGGTGTTAGAGGATCACTGGTGCAGTTTAAGCTCACCAAGCTCTTTGTTTGGATCATGTTAACTAACTTCCATGTGTAGCTATATTTGCTTCATGCACAGTTAAACTCTTGATTACACGTGTTAAAAACCCAGTCACTGGAAACAACATAAGCCCGGCTTCTCTTTTTTGATTCAGTAGAGCTGAACAACTCAGCATGTGGAAGTATCACTTAACAAGCCAGCGGGGGTCTGAATAAGTTGTAGTGTAGGATCATAGGATTGTTAAGGTTGCAAAAGACCTCTGAGTTCATTGAGTCCAACCATTAAATGGTAGTAGTTACTCTGTGAAGTGAAACATGGCTTTCTCCATGTGAGGGTATCTAGCTGATGTGTATTTGGAAAATCCAGTTGACAGAAAATTTCTCAGCCCTGTAGGAAGTGCTGCTTATTTTTATAATGCCCAGAAAGTGCTCTTCTGTGCTGAAGAGAATTAACAATCGAGTTGAAAAAAGATAAATTTGGATTTTGAACAGATTTGAAAACCATTGAAATGATACTGAGAAATATTTTCTATTTCAATGTGTGGTGTGAGTGAGAAGTGTAATGTTTGTGCACAGAGATTGTCCTGAGACTTGCAGGCTATTGCATGTTGACTTGGCATGTTTGCAGAAATGTGTCACAAGGGCCTTCCCCAAAGTTTCCAGATGTTTTTTAGGGGATGGGATGCTATAGAATGCACATGTTGGAAAATGAAGCCTCTCAGCCTTGAGCTCATGTAGCCAATGCATTTATTTCTGAGAGTGGAAGTAGTTCTCTGCAAGCGCATTTGCACTAACAGCATCCCTGGGAGTTGGTGGTCAAATGCTGTGTTAGAAAAGACTGCTCTAGAGTTTACCCAAAGGCTCCTGTCCAAAAGACTCAGTCCATCTCTACTGCAGAGCAGGTATGAAGAAAGTGTAGATACAAAGAAACTGGTTGCCACTGCTGTCTTTTTTAAAAAACATTTCCCTGCCTTATCCTGCGGGTCGCGGTGCCCCTCTGGATAGAGAAATGAGCTGTAGCAGGAACCTGGGAAGCAGCAACCTGGAAGGGCAGGGGAGCAGATCCCAGAGTAGCAAACGAAATGTATCAGAAACTTCCGAGCTGTAGCAGGAGCCACGGGGTGTCCCGGCAGGGAGGGGGTGCGGTGTTACAGTGTAGCGAAAAACCCGGAGCAGTGGCAGAGAAAGGGCGGGGCTGGGCAGCGGCAGCCCTGTTCCTGAACAGGGCCCGGACAGGCTCCTTCAGAGGAGGAAGGAGCTTAGGGTTCCCGGGGTTTCCCCAGTGGCACTCGAGTAGGTGGTGAAGGGTCCTTTGGTGAGGTAGGGTGTTAGTAAGGCGCCAGTGCAATGGCTGCTCTTACGAGCAGAGCTTCAAGGTAGGAGAAGCGGAAGACAGAACGTAGCAGTGGTGGCAAATTCTTCTCAGAGCGACCGCAGCCTGTTGGCCCTCGCAATGCTGAGAGAGCAAGTGAAAGCTAGGAGCTGCACCCAACCCCTTACCCCAGCCCAAATCTTGTGATATCTCTGCCCTTCCCTGAGAAACCCCCAGGTAAATAGAGAGAGTAGCCAACTGCACCTTTCCCCTGAGCTGTGGCAACTTCTTTTGCCTCTCTTAGGTACCAGTCGTTATTTTGTCGTAGCAGCATATGGAAGAAAACTCCCTGAGAGAAAGAAACAAAAAGTCCTATACCCTAACACTTACCTACCTGTCCCCTGATACTAGAAAACTAAAGTTCCTTCTCCCACCTGGTAAGCTGTTGTCACTGTATGTCACGCAGAGAGGTTTTTGAATGACAATGCCATGAAATATTTGCTGATGGTTTTGCACAAGTTTTTTAGTTTTGTGGTAGTAACATTTTATTTCCAAGCTGTACTTCAAGTACTACAAAAGCCTGTAGTACTCAACTACAGAAGTCATTGCTCAGCAATGGTGTAGGGAATTAAAAAAGCAGAAAACATAGAATAAAAATTGTCTGACTGCTTAGTAAGCTAGTGAATGAAAGTAATGAATTCGTGGTTCCCCTCTATAAACTTACGTTCATCCTCCTTGATGCTGTATTTGCTCACCCATTTAGAATGGGTTCTCACATTTTGGTAAGTAAAACAGGTGCTACTGAAGACTAAATACCTGGATGGTCATGAAAAGTCATTTTTTTCCAGCCAGTTTATAAAGGTGAGCGGAGGAATGCTGCACTGCTAGTGGTATGTTTTGGATGAAGGCTCCAAGTGGTTTTGGTTACCCGAAGTGGTACTGGATCAGTTTGAACACACCAGGAATAGTTGTATGAATGCTGTGATATTGCCAAGACACAGCTCTTGCAGTGAAGGCATCTGCTTTGTCTTGGAAGGAATCTAGTGAAGTGGAATCACCTGTAGTCCTCTAGCTTTGTAGAGGAGTATCAACATACTCATGGGGCAATGAACAGTGATCTAAAGGAGTGTCATAGGTTTTTGAACTCCATTTTTGAACTTCCACTGTTAATTATGAACTCTCTGTAGTAGAGGGAGGTTATAAAGTCGGAATTGAGTTTGAGGCAATGCTGTGTAGTTCTTGCCTCCATGTGACCTTGGCTGACCATTTAATGTACTTCAGTACAACTCAGGCTGCCATTCACTGAGAAGAATCTATATTGAAATTCTTGGTATCACTTGGAGTGAGGTACTGATAATCAGGTTTGGGCAAGAACTTAGCAAAATACCGTACCCAACAGCATTTTTATTCCACTATATCATTACAAAGTCTGGAATCCGTCTTAAGGTCCACATTATAAAACCAACCAGACAAGACAATGATTGAATGGGTTTCTTCACACAGACAAAGCACAGCTTCCTCTGAGTCACAGCTGAACCAGCAGCCTTTTCTATGGACCCTAAATCATGACATCTCCAGCAAGCACAGCAACCACAGCAGCTGGATGCTGACTCTCCAAGTAAACACACAAATACCCAAGGGCCTCAGCCTACTTATGTCGTGTCTTTGCTGTCAATGTGCATGCTGCTGAAGTGAGAAGACTTTGATTTATGAATTGACAATTGCATGTCCCTGCAGATAAGGGTGCATCGCAAATTAGAACTGGGAATGTATTCCTGTTCTTGTTCTCCTCATTTGTTGTTACTCCTTTCTCAAACTTTGTTCTTCAGTACTTTTGCATTCCATACCAAGTCTTCTCTGGGTTTACAAAAGCTTCATATAAAAGGCTGGCTCCTCCTTTCCTTCTACTTCGTTCTCTCCCAGACTTAAAGGGGTTTTTTTGCCGCTCAGCTTTGTTATTTTGGGGATATAGAGAGCTGTGTGGGATGGACTGAGAAAAAGGTTGTTTAAGGACGATGCAAGACCTTGTAACACAAGAAAATTGCATTTGCATAAGCGTTGTGTGGGTTGTTCAGACTGACTGGCTGTTTTGATCAATTCTCATGGTGCGCCACTCTCTCTCTGTAATGTGTAAATGTCTTCAATGGCTCCCATTTAAACATGCGGCTAAAATGTCAAGGCTCATACTTACAGCCTTGTTTGAGAGCTGCTGGTAGCCATATAAAGTGGTGTTAAACTTGGCCTGAGTGAGCGAGCTCAGGGCTTTGTGCAGTAGTTGTACAGGGGTGAGTTATAGCCCCTCAGATCGGGGATATTCCATGCCTCCTGTAGAAGCTCCAGTAGGAGATACCATGGCCTCCTGACCTGGAAGATGGGGCAAAGTGTGACCTCAGCAGGTTGGTCAGTGGTGCAGAACTGAGAAATGTAGTTAATGCACCAGATGAGCCACAAAGATGATTAAAACATGATTAGGGGACTGGAGCATCTCCTGTGCCTGGAGAGACTGAGAGAGCTGAAGTTAAGCCTGAAGAAGATGGGATCTGATCAGTGGTTATAAACATAGAGTGGAGGGTGTAAAAGAGATCTCTCCAGACTCATCTTTCTGGTACACAGTGACAGGACAAGAGGTAGTAGGCACAAGTTGAAAGAGGAAATTCTTTCTGAGCATTGAAAAACAAAACCACACACATACTGTGAGCCTGGCTGAACACTGGAACAGGTTGCTTGGAGAGGTTATAGAATCTGTGTCTTTGGAGATACTTTAAATTCAACTGAGACAGGGTCCTGGACGACTTGCTCTGGGTGACTTGACAATCACTAGAGGTGCCACCCAACCACATCCATTCTGTTGTCTGTGAGTCTCTGGAGTTTGGTACTTGGCTGTAGTCCTCAGCTAATACAATTATGCCTCTTGGTAATTAGCTGAAACAAACCATATTGGCAGAGTGTGCAGCCGGGGAGAAGGTGTTGGTGTTCATCATCAAGTGCTTTTGACTTGCATGTTGTGCTGCATTTTGGCTGGGTAGAAAGTGATTTGTCTGCAACAGATGTTTCTTCCTTGTGCTCAGGTTCTGATCTCGTTTAAGTCCAAGAAGTGATAGAGAAAATCTGTACTACAAATCTGAAGTACTACAGTGCATCTGTGAATGCTTTTCCCCTGGTGATGGAACATATGGAAATAATGCTTATCTTGATTTAGATAAGCAATTGCCTTTCCTGTACAATCATCCATGCTTAGTAGGAGTAAAAGCAGACACATAATATTACAGGTCTTAAAGTCTGTCTTTTCTAACACTCCATAAGCCTATGCAGAAACAAATGGAATGGAAAGTTGTGTTAGATGTGAGGTTAGTAAGTGCTAATAGTTCTTAATTTTTTCGTCTGTACAGGAAACTTGTGAAAACAAAGCCTTAAGTTAAAAAAATAGGCACTGAAGGGAAAAGGCAGAGTGTGTTGCAGAATTGTTGGTGCACATTCCCCCAAGGTCAGATGCACTCCTAAAGCTTGCTCATCTCCTTTGTTTTTTCAGCAACCCATGAAAAGTGGTTTAGTGTCCCAGTCAAGTATTTGCTGAGGATTCTTTCAGGTGTGGAAGTGCTGCCTCTTGTCTGGGGATAATGTGATTCTTGTCCCTTGCTCAGGTTCTTTTCCCAGATCCTCTTAGAGAAGCCTTCCTTGTGGGGTTACATGTCTCTGCTAGTAGCTATTGTAGCAGGGATGAGGTAGTGGGCAGACTTATTTCACTTGGAATTAATTTACCTCCTTCAGCTGTGAATTCTAAAGCTGACTAGAAATAATGAAATGCTCCCATTTTCAGCTTTTATTTCTTGCAATCCAGTCTGCTACTTATTGTTATGAATTTGAGAAGTGCGTCATGTGACTTGCTTAACAAACTTCCCTTATAGCAGTGTGAGCCTGTGAGCCTTGCTGCCTTCAATCCTTCTCACTTGTTCTCTCTGATTTCTTCTCGTACTGGCTTTTGCTCATACAGTGTCAAGAGACTCTTACTTGCCATAGGTATTGCTTTATACTATGGGGCTTCAGTACCTATTTTTACTACTTTGTGTGTGCTCTACTCTTTCATTAACAGGCGTTTCAAAATGGAAATGTAGTGGGTTTTTTTATAATAAACTCTTCCAGCTGTAGGTTTTTCTCCTCCCTCTAGTGCTAAGCTCTTTGGTATTCCTGTAGGGATTTCTGTAATTGGAAGCTTGAGACCTGTTTAAAAAATTAATATACTTTAAAGTATACTAGACTTTAAAACTCTGGCTGTTTGAGTAGTGACTGAGTTTCAATGCTGATTTTCCACTGCTGTAGGTTTGTGCCATCCTTATCCATTGCACCAGCTGAGTACATTTATGTCCTGGGCGGGGGCTCCCTCTAGTGAGATGTTCTGACAGTCCCTTGTCCACTTGGTTCAGATGAACTTTACCGGTTTTCTTTGCAAGTGCTGTTGCTGCTGACTTAATTTAATGTGTTTTTCTAGCCTTGTGTAAGCTGTAAAAGCTCTTTTCCTTTGGGGTGAGCTGAAAGGAGTTGCAGACAAAGCTGAGGGCTAGGACTGCCCATTTCCTGTGTTTGGTGTGAGGAGCTCAGCTAATCAAACTCATCCTACTTCAGGTTGTGGTTCTGTGGACTCTTGAGATGTTTTGAATATGACTGAAGGATCAAAGGATAATGCAGGAGGAGGAGCTAAATGAAATTGGGTTGTATAGGCAGAGGGGTAGAGGATGATGGCTGGATCTAGAGGGGAAAAAGCAGGGGTGGGACATGAATGTTCAACTGTTTCTGGTGGAGATTTTCAGCCGTAATTTATTACATTGATTTTCAGCTGTATTGTATTGTCTTATATTGAGGCTGGGGCAGAGGAGACAAGAGAAGGACCTACAGCAGTGTTTCCACTCTTGTGTGTCATCAATAATCGCCTAAACCCCCAAATTTTGGAAAGGATGTACCAGGATCAACTCCATCATTCATGAGTGTGCGTGCAGAGATCATTTAGCAGCTATTGACTTCACTTTCTCATGAGAATTAAAGTGGACTTCACTTTCTCATGAGAATTAAAGTCAACTTGTTTGCAAGACTAAAGTTAAAACAGAAATAAAAGCTGTCTTATTTAATAAATAATTTTAATAATAACAAAAAGCTGGATTAGAAATCTTGCAGTATATTGCTCCATTTGCCCAGCAGGTGTTGTTTTCTCAGTCAGAGAAAAGTGCTGCCTCCTCGTCTAAGTCCTTCCACGCTCTCTTGGTCCTTCCTCGCTGGAGCACGTCCCCCTGCAGGCAGCGCTGGCGCAGGTGCCTCAGGTAGCTCTTGATGGAGGCAGAGTTTTCCTTCTGCCGGCCGATCCCCTCGTCACTGAGGGGGGAGCAGTCAGCCAGGCAGCAGGTCCTTGGCCAAGCTGAGCGTGTCCAGGCCTTCTCCTGGGAGACACAGGGCAGGGAGCACG
>VYZQ01057525.1:19166-39629 GCA_013400655.1 Mystacornis crossleyi
TCACTTGTTCTGAAGATTTGGAATTGATTCACACTTTAAATGTTACCTCAGCAAATGAGTTCTATTTCTGACCAATAGATGAACTCAAGCTTCTTGAGACTTGTGTTAGAAAGAATGTTAAAAAGTAATAGTAAAAGTGAACTTAATAATCTTCCCTCCACAGTTCATTACTGGTGATGTGCATGTCTAACTTGGTGAAGCTTTGGACAGTATGTTTGTGCAAGGGTTTGTGGTAACTGAACTGTTCTGTAGACAGACTTGGATGTAAAAGAAGTGATTTGGTGATGCAAAATCTCAAGAGTTTACAGGAATAAGGGACCTATGGTAAAATTATTTAGTAATAAATGTGTTGCAAGCTAATGTATGTTGTCTTCCTAGCTGAGCAATTTATGGTGCCAAAGCTCCAAGTTTAAAATTTGCATGGATTTTTTTTCAAGCTTATTGTCTGGCTGCACATCTTCAGAAGTGATTCTGAATTTTGGGGCTGTTGGCAGATAGTGTGCTTGTGTATTTTTGTACTCATTTGGTGTAATTCTGGATTGGAGAAATTATTACTCTAGTTAGGAGGGTTATCTTAATTAATTCCTCAACTTGTTTTTGCAATTTGCACCCTTGTGATTACCAAATAAAATTACTTGATGGATCTTACTTCAAAAAATATGTATGTTTTACAGTTTTGTAATCAAACAGTGTGTGAATAAGGATTCAGTGCTTCCTACTAGCTTGTATTTGGAAACAAGTAACCAGTGATGTTAGGGCAGTGCTGGTGTCTTTGTGGGTTACCGGTGCCCTCTCGAGGTGAAACTGAAAGATGCTGCAGTCTGACAGCAGTAGTGTCACTGGATTGCTGCCTGTTCAGGGCTTGTAAGTAATGACCTTGAACCCACGCTTGTAACCTGATTTTTCTGCTTTCTTCGTTTGTAGGTGAAAACGCTAAAGAAGATCTGCAAGGGAAGAAAAGTCTGAGTGAAAAAGTTTCTCTCTATAGAGGTGACATTACGCTGCTTGAGGTTGATGCCATCGTTAATGCTGGTAGGTGGTTAATGAAATATTTTATGCAGCTATGTCTTGAAAATCCTTTATAGCTACACAGTACAAGTGCGAACTCTGAAAAGTTGCCTAAAACTGGTATGTCCTTTGGAAATCTGTTGGAAAATACAGCTTTCTCCCCAGTTCCTTTATATTGCATCTGTTCATCCTGTGTGCATTTACTGTGGCAGGGATTATTTGAAACTTTTATAGCACGGTCGCCGTTAAAAAGTTATTGATCTCATGTCCATCTTTTGACTTAACTTGGTTAGCTGAGTCTTCACACTTTGTGTTGTAAAAGGCTCAATTTTGATACTAAGCTAATGCAGTACATTACAGTCTTCTTTTATAAATCAAGCCATTTATGGGCCAGGTAATGTGAAAACCTTAACAATGACGTGGTAGGAAAACAGAATGTGTTTTATGTGGTTTTCATATTTGCTTTCTTGTTGAGAGATTGTATTTTTCAAATTTTTGGCCATGATCTACAGAGTTGTAAGTGTTTCAAGTACCTCTTCTTGCTTCAGTGACTGTGTTTCCATGTGTGCAGCCGAGGTGAAGAACTGTGTGTAGCACCTTGTGACAAGACTAGGGAAATGCCTGTGCAATTAATTCATTTGTGTATTAGGTTGTAGTAAGCTAGTTCAGTTTTTTGGCAAAAAATGATGGGAAGATTTACCCCTACGCACATGCCCTCAGCCAAATCTTGCCTGCACTCTCCACGCCAAAAAGAGTGTGTGGTTTGTGTGTCATGGGGCTGGAAATTTTTTCCCCCTAGTATTTGAGTGGCATTGATTAATTTTGAAGAACTAATTTTTGTGGTATTCGTTTCTTGCAAGGAAACATACTGCAGTATCTTCTCTGTGATGGAATGAAGTTCAGAGGTTCCCAGGGCTGTAATGGCCAAAATGGATGTGTTTGCTTGTCAGAGGAAAATGCCGTGTGGAGCTACCGGTTCATGTCTGTAAAGAGCACAAGAATGTTCGTTCACACAGTGCAGAGGGCAGTGAACGGACTCTCTCGGGCTGTTTGATGGTATGACATCCCACTTTAAGAGTGGACATCTGCTAATGGGTTTTGTGAAGTACAGGTGGAATCCTTAGCCATTTCAAAATACATTTTTGCATTCCAAGTACTGAGGCTGGTATTACCATGCAAAAAAATTTAAATAATCTTCCAGTTTACTGATGCACAAAAGCCTTCCTAAATAACAACAATACAGTAGCATCCATGTAACATGATCCTTTCCTCACTGTGTTGACAAGACCTCTGAAGCTTTTATATTTAAATTTTTTTCTCATTCTTTTTTAAAGATGATTTTTCCAGTAGTGCTTTTGCTGACTTCCTTACTTTACTGCTTTCCAGTAAGTCAGTATTAGTACACTTCTCTCCATTTATATTTAGCTTCTCCTTGTTCATAGGCGTAACTTAAATTACAGGCTGGAACTAGTTACAGATTAGCCTTAGAACAGGAATACTTAGCTTTTCTTGATTTAAATCCCCCTTTAATTCTCCTGAAAGGTCCAAAAAACCTGTATCCCAGACTGCAAATGATATTATCTGCCTATAAACCTATTATATGCCTGCTATCCTGGTGAGAAATGCATCTCTCTGAGGAGAAAAAAAAAAGAATCAAATCAACACGTATTAATATCCAATTTTGAGAAAAGGTTTAAAGACCACTCAAAACAGACTGAGGTTGAAAGACCTAAAGAGGGATGTAACACTCTGAAGGTATCTAGAAAGCTTTTGGCAAAAAGTTATTTCTATTGTTGTCTTCTGTAAATTGAATTTGGGCTTAATGGGAGATTCAGATTAGATGTTGGCAAAGCTACTTATTGAAAGGAACAATGATACTTTGATGTATCAGCCTGACAGAAAATAGACGCCTTAGGGCCAGGGCATTGTTGCAGGTGGATTTTTAAGATTCTTGTAACTCTTTCGTAACCTTCTATAGTTCCTAAAGGGCATAATATATTAACTATTATCAGATATTAATAATTTTAGATTAAAATACTAACCTATTGTTTCTTTGGAAAAACTATATGCTCTCTATATGTCAGTGTAGTAATTAAGTCTAAGCTTTTGATTTGCTCATGGTTTCAGTGTTACTTTTTTTCTGTTAACCTTTCAAACTGTGGAGGATAGCAGGAAAGCTACATGAGGAAGGTGTTTTAGTTCAAGATCCATATTATTTATGCAAAACATCTGCTGTGCTGAGATTCTTTTTAGATCAAACTGTTTCAGTGAAATTGTAGTGTCTCTTAGCTGGTATCTAAACCCATGTTTCTGCACCATATGATGCTTTTGCAAAGAACTCCATTGTTTTTCCTTCTGCAACTGAAGTTATCCAAGCCTCAAAGACATAAAGCAGTAAGTAGCCACAGTACCAGGTTCTGTGTGTAAGTTGAATAACATGCAGCCTGTTGAATATGGAATAGGAGATAGGTTTTTTGGAGGTAAATCTGTGCAAGTTCTTTTTATGCTTAATGCCTCTTGACTACCTCAAATGTTAATGATTGACTTCCTCCTAGCTGTTGCAAGCCCTGGGTTAGGAAGGAAGGAAGGAAGAGACCCTCTGGAGGCTTTCTGTCTGAATTAAAAAATTTCATTAACTGTCTCCTGTAATAAATAGTTTAAAATACAGCAAGTCATATTCAAATTAAAGCCACAGGAAGGTACTCACAGGTTGAATGTCTACATTGACTTATGCGAAGAACTAAACATGCTTGAAGTAAAGGGAACGGTCTGGCAAATTCTGGGGCTGTGGTAGGGTTCCAGGTGGTTCAGACTGTCTCCTGATTTGAATGCAAACATATTGGGGGAAAAAAAAGTGTATTCTTGAATATGTAAGGAGGGAATGAGACATAAATTGATATGTGGTGCTCTTGTGTAGCTAAATAGCAGGATATCATTGAGGAATGCTGCTGCAAAAGGATCCCTTTTTCTCCTAGACTTTTAGCAGACAAACTGAATGTTGCTTACTTTCCAAAAATATTTTTACATATAGTTTGTGTCATTGCTCATTGTCAAAAGAACCACATCAAAACAGCCTCTTTGAAACCATTCAAGACTAGAGTGAGGATCTGAGCTGCATTGTGAGAGTGAAAGGAGCTGAAAAAAGGAGCTGATGTGCTATTTTGCTAAAGTAGATGTCAATTATCTACCCCTGTAAATGTCTTTTTCTTCCAGAATGGTTTCCTAAAACTTCCTTTACTACTGATTGCATTGCAGACAGGTATTAGGTTAACTTGATGTTTTGCTTAAGGTGTCCTGTTATGCCATTTCCTTCACACTTTTTTTTTTTTTAAGGGTTCAGGTAAGACTTGTATGAAAATCTTATTTTTACTCCTGTATACTCCTCTGCTCTTTGTTATTACACTCTAAGAATGTAAACAGGCTCTCCTTGAGGCATGTGCTTACTGCATTAATCTGTGCTGACTGGCCTTTTTAACAAATTAAATGTTCCTGGATGTCACTTCATCCTGATGCCAAAAGTGCTTCAAGCACTTGGAAGCCAGATAACCACAATTAGCCAACATCTGAACAAGTCATCAGAAGGGAGCTCGGAGGGGGTGTGGTGTGTCTGTGTCTAGGGCAGGAGAGAGAGAGGCTGTTTAGTCCCTCTGGCAATCCCAAATACAGAAATAAGCAGTAAAAGCCTGAGTAAGGTTTGAAAAAGAATTTTTTCAATATTTATAGTATCAACTAAGCAGTAAAGACTGCATTTCGTCTGCATTTTTAATAAGCAAAACTGTGCCGCTGTTTATGTCATATGCAGTAACTATCTGAAGTAGGTACAGGAGTGGTATTTTGGGAGTGGGTGTGATGGGGATATCTCTGTGTACCTCATACCTTAAGGAACACCTTAAGCAGCAGTTCATCACTACTGACCTCAGGTATTCATTCAGTTCCTACCTGTTAGTAAATCTTACTGTCCAGTCATAAGATAAGCAGGCATGTACTAATATGCTTGTGAGGGAGTTTTTACTAGGAGGAAGATCAAAGGGAAACCATTATGTCAGGGAAAAAAGGATTCTCCTTATTTTTATCTGATAAGGGAGGAGGAGCATGACGAGTTGCAGAACACTAGAAGAGACGCTATGTCTTTTTATCTTTGAAAAATATTCTTGGTATCAGTACAAAAGTATGGTACTGAGAACAGAAACTTCTAATCTTCAGGAAAAAGGACGATGTTCAGTTCTATTCAATCAGATATTTCTGGTAATAGGTCTGTACTACTGCATCTAAGTTTGCAATCAGAGTTGCTACGGTTATAGCAACTAGATGTCTCCCTTTAAACTGTATCTGAGTGCTGGAATAATTTCTAATACTCACAAATTTGGGGAAGTAACTCAATTTTTAAAGAGAGTATCTTTTCCATATGAGAAAAAAAAATGTGAATTAAAATCTTCTCTGATGGAAAAAAGAGTTGGTGACTAATATAGGTAAGCAACTCTTTATGTCCCTTTTCTACTAACCCCTGATGCTAGAATTTAGTTCCTGAGCCTCACATAGCTCAAGAAGAGGTTTCCTCTACAGAAAACCATCACAGGAAACTGTGTGCAGTGAGTTGCCTCAGCTGGGAATGCTGGTTTAGCAGGCACAGGTTCCTCAGCTTCCTTGGCACAGTGTGCAGGGCCAGCTGAGGAAATGTGCATGGAGGTCTCCTGGTTGCTTTAAGAGACAGAGGTATTTTCAGGGAATGACTTATAGCTGGGTTTTTTAAACAAATTTGTCAGAGTTTGGAATGATTGTCCTGCTGTACCTCCCTGTCCCGGTACTCAACGTGTGTGGAACTGAAAAATATTCAGTTTTAAATACTCTGTGTTTGCTTTGCTTGTTGCAGGACTGGTTTTCACTGGAGCCTCTGCATGACTCAATTTATAGGATGAAATAGACATTTTCCTATTGAATCTCACCTTTCCTAGTGAAATACACATTTCTTCCCTCAGGCTTGTGACTTCACAACTGTGTTTCAGTATTTTTGTGTCACAGCAATATCTTCATCCAGCTTTTTTATCTGGAGATAGCAACATATTTTCTTCCAGATTCATCATTTCTTGACCTTGACCTTGAATATGATTGTTTAACTTAATGAGGTGTCCCTTTTTTTTCTCAAGTTCAAAATTACACATCAAGGTGGAAAAGCTCTGTATTGATACTGGGAACTGAATATATTATCAGTGAATTACACTTATACAAGTGTGTAAGTATAGATAGGGACTGAACTCTGCCTTCCCACACAAACAGCTCGTTAATGCGCAATCAGTCACTGCAGTTGCCTTGAACTTGGTGCTTAATGAACAGGTGGGGAAAAAGGATGGATTCTAATCTGGAACAGATCTGACATCAGGCAATTTCACTGATTGCTAATCCATTTCATTTGGCAACTTAATTTATCACACAGAATTTTCATCTTGTAACTTCTGAAGTAGAAATTACTTCAGAAGTGGCGTGTCTGAATATTGTGAAGGTATTTGAGTCAGTCACTGAGCCTGATCTGGTATTGTGCATATACTTATTCTCCCCCTTTTTATTTTACAGGGACCAATAATTCTTAATCTGGAGTTCATTTGAAATTATTCTTCAATAGTTTGCTCTGAAAATAAGTCCCTTAACTCGAATGTTCCTGCTATTGAGTATGGAAGCAACAAAATGTAAAATCTGCCCTTAAGTTGCTCGTAGCTTTTTGATATGGGATTTTGCATTTATTAGTATTGATTTTTGTGGGGGTTTTTTTTTTTCCAGTTGAACTAAACATAAATGGTTGATTATATTGGGAGCTTCTTAGTGAGTTTGCTGTCCTTTAGAATGTTTTGTAAACATACTTAACATGTTTTATCTCCAGTGTACAGGTAGGGAAATGGAAAACTTGTATTGAAATAACTTGTATGGAGTCATCTGGCATCTGCCTATGTAACTTACACTGTTGTAATTTCCTCTAGGAATAGAAGCAATATTGCTAACAAATTACTGTTAATTTGGTTTTCATCTTTACTGTGAGCAGACTGTGGTGTTAATCAAAGGTTTGTCAAGTTAATTTACAGTTGGTACAATTACACTTGTGTGTAAAACCCCAGACTAATTTATACATAGTCCTCACTTATTCATCAGGAAAGTCAATGTTAATAGTTGAGGGAATCGGTCATTCTCAATTGTGACATCTGTGAGTGAGTTTATTACTGCTTTCTGTGGAAAATGCTTTAAGCCTGGCTGGTGAGCAGTAGATGTGGTTAAACTTGCCCTCTGCTTTTGGTCTCATTTCATTTCAGTGCTGTTCTTCCCTATAGTGTAATACTCATTTGGATGAAAAGTCTGTGTATAGTGACAGTGATCAAGAGAATGAAATGGAAGGCGAGTACTGCTGGAGGTGTGGTTTAATTTCGGTGGAGAACTGTAGCTGCTGCCTCCATCAAACACCATTTGCTGTAACAGTGTGGCCAAGGCTTAGGACTGAGGAGGCTCACTCAGAATTGCACTGCAGAAAGGGTGGTTGCAAGGCACTTTGAAAATATCTCAGATGTAATTAGTATAACTCAAAACAAAAGCATTAAAAGCAGAAAGGTTTGGCAGTGCTGCAGATGCATGTCAGGGGTGAACTTCGTTTCTTGTTCTGGGGTGCTTTGGGAAGGGGAAATGAATTGTGGTGAAATGTTTTCATTCCAGTATTCCACCAGTGTGCTCACAGCCATCCCATGTAGCTAATGGAGATGGCTTCTGGGGGGAAATGTGCCTCAGACACCTGGACGTTATCCTGCATGTTGTGTGCAGTGCCAGCGAGCCGAGAGTCTTGGGTGGTGGAATGGAGGCCTAAACCTCGCATGCCTCAAGGAGAGCTTTGCCACTCAACCTGCCATATGGCCAGGCACTGCAAACAGATAGGCACTTCATGTTAATGATAATCAAGTGATGATTTCAAGCAGTGGGATGTGAGTGTTCAGTGACTTACTGAGAAGCCATAAAAAAAACCAGTAGAGAAGGAAGTGTACTTTCCACTGAAACAATGCACTCAGAAGGCTCCTTAAACTAACGGATTGTGGGCTGAAGCACCAGACACAAATGTCGAGGTTCAGAGCTATGCTTTTCGACTTTCCATGTTCTTCTGTGCTCCCCGTAGAAGTCTTTGTGGAAAAAGATGAGCATGCACGACCCTTAAGTATCTGATACTTAATTATCTAAAACAGTTTGCCCGGACAAGCTGTGGATGCCCCATTCCTGGAAATGTTCAAGGTCAGGTTGGAGGGAAGTTGAGCAGTTTGGATTAGTGAAAGATGTCCCTGCCCATGGCGAGGAGGGGTTGAACTAGATGATCTTTGATGGTTCCTTCCAAAACAGGCCATTTTGTGATTCTAGGAGATACCCTGACACAAAGTTAATGACCAATTCTCTCCTCTGACAGGATGCAGCATACTTTGTTTGTCATCTGAAAATCTAATATAAAATTGGCAAGGTAGATGTCTTAGTAGCCTAATCTAACCTGATGGTCTATGATAGCTGGATTTATTTGGATTGATGCTTTCAGGACAGTATCTGTTTTACCTAGACCAGTGTATTCTCCCTATTTCTTTGTCCATCAGTTGTTGAACCCATTAATTATCTCTGAGCCTAATGTGATTATTGATCCTTCATGCCATGGTTACCCTGGGCCTTTTTTGTGCGTGCTCTTTCTAGAGAAAGCTAGCAGTATACAAGCAAAACACCTGCGAAGTTGGATTTCTTCAAAAGTCTGTGACTTCCTTCAGTTGGGAAGCATGAGGTGCTGTGGGATGCCGTGAATCCTTTCTGGCAGCAGGTGGCAATAGTGCCCGTGTTATCGTGAAACCACTTTTTGGCTTGCGTACCTTAATTTTCCTGAACATAAAATCGGTGATGACTTAAGCAGAGGAAACAAAATGCATGTATTCGAGGCGTGCTTGTTGGATAGGCCCTCGATACAGCTCGTGCTTATTAAATGCCGACTCCAATTCATTACGTGTGTTCAGTGTGTGTTTGAAATAGAACAGGAGACAGGCGTGGTTTGGAAGAACTGTAAGCATCTGTTTTACTTCATAGAGGAAAATATTTTGGAGGGACCTTGCTATCAGCCTGTCTTATCGTACATTTGACAGTGCAGCTGTCATCTTGAGTGTGCTGATGGAGCAGTGTGGTGTAAGAAACTACTCAAGGTCGTCTTGAACAATTATGCTTCGTTTCATAATATTAAATCCACTTTTAATCAGGACTTGTAGGGGATTATCTAACGGATTGTGGGGTTTTTAAGCCGATAGCTGCAACAGTGTTCTCAGTCAAGATAGGCATGCAACGTTGTGGTTTTTTTCAAGCTTTTGCATTTTAAAAAAACCAAACCAGTCAAGTAATTTCCAAATGTTGGGACACAAAAGAGAATGCTTCTTTGAGGCCTCCTCTCTCTACTTATAAAATATTGGCAGCGAGAGGTCAGCTGGTAGGCTGGGATTATCCCTGTGGTGTTAATATTGGCCCCCCACTCCTCTGTCCAGATGTATATTTGCTCTTTCCTCCCTTTCTGTTTCTAACCATGAACACATTGGGTTGTTCTGGGTTTGCAGATATTGTCTCAACAGTATCTCAGTCACTGTAAGTAGTACAGTGAGGTCAGCATGGGAATTAGCATTTCTATGTCTAACCTAATCTCGTTAAATGTATGCAGTTAAGTACTGAATAGGGGAAGGTCTACTTTGATTGGAACAAGGAAGGTTTATCTTACCTAATTTGCTAGATGCAGAAAATGGGGTAAAAAAGCAGTAGTCAGAGTTGATGTCCAAAACTGCTGTTGTGCAGTTGTCTGTCTCCCCTGCCTTCTCCTCAGGCAGGAGGAATTGCTTTTGCTTAATTCTCTTACCTGCTGAGTAGAAGACCAGTGTTGAGTCTTCCACCCTTTGCTAGGATTTTGGGTTTGCCTAGTGCTTTGCCATGTGCTGCAGGTCTTGGAAATGTTAGTCCCTTGAAATACAGTTTCTGTTACTTGTTAAATAAATAATTATGGACCGTGAAATGCAGTTTAGGTTTTGTTTTGACCTGTGGCTGTTAGCAACTGACTTTTCTGAGAAAAGAAAAACATTTCTGTTTGCAAAACCACAAGTTGCTTTCTTTAGGAATTCAGAATGCCTCTCACTGAGAAACTGGTGTTAAGGGTACAGCTTGGCTTTAAAAATCTAGGCTCCAAACTCCTTTGTGTGACCTGCTGTCACAGTCATAAAAATTAGTAATGGCAGCTAAATATACATCAAAGGTCGGTGGAAGCTTGTGAAAGCAGTATTTGCCTGTTAATCCAAGCACAAAGGCAAGTGTGTTTGCATCGTGTGCAAGGAGTAGTCACTTGCATGTTAATATACCGTTGTTCAGAGTTGTTTGGATGTGTTTGGAAATTGTTTTAATTACAGTATTGAAGGTGCTGCAAGGCCCTGTGCTTTCCTCACAGCAGTGGGGTGATGAGCTACTGCTGCTCCCAGACCTCCTCCCTTCACTCTGAGGTGACAGAACATTCACGGTGCGTTTTAGTACCTGCTGCTTGGATCGTCACTTGTACAATGAAGGGACGTGGGTGGTCCTGTTCCTTCTGCCCTTGGGGTCCCCTGTCCCTAACGCGTTCCTCCTGGCTGCAGAGGAGCTCTTTGGAGCTCTGCAGCTTCTCTCCTGAGCTATGCCCGAGGACCAGCAGTCTCATGAAGAAAAGACTTGGCTCTTGTAGGAGCGATGTTGTAATGGTCCTTGTTCTCAGATACCTTCACCAGTGAAGCCTTGAGGCCTGGGGCTTTCATTCTCTATTGTGTCTGAGTAGTTGAAACTTGTGGGAAAAACACTGATTTGGAGAACTTTTTAGGATTATTACTCCTTCTCTCTTTTATCACTTGCATGTCTGTGCTGCAGTAACTTTAATCTGGTGTGCAACATGAATCACTTAAATATGTCTCTGTAGCACCTTCATTTTATGCTTGAAAGCTGGTTTCTGTCGAGTAATAAATAGAAATAGTTAATATCTGGCATGCCTAGTTGTGGGCTGCCTCAAAAAGATGGTTCTGTCAGCTATATTTGATTTGTATTTAGAATGTTTTGCATTGCAAATTTATGTTAGAAATGCTTTTTAAATTTAAAGTGTGAACCATATTGCTTTTTCGAGGGAACTTGGGCTCTTGTGTCATGTGAAATAACTTTTTATGTTAGAAAGAGGTGGTATTGCTTTCAACTCTACCAAACCAGGTTATAGAGGAATGTCAGTCTTCCCTGTGACTTGATATGCCAGATAATAGTAACTGGCAACCCATTCCCTTTACATTTCTAAGAATTTGTGGTGTACAGGCTTTCAGAGGAACTCTCTATTCTCATTCTACCAGTTTCAGTTCCACTTTAAAGGGATTATGTTGAGCAATGTGGTCCAGGTCACTTGACTTGTTCTGAATTTCTACAAATCTGAGTCATGATATTATTCTTCCTGAAATTAAAATCAAATTTTAGAATGGTTTTTGGAATAGTCAGTCAGTGAAGAATGGTACGTTTTACCTGAAGAGTTCTCCAAACCAGGGAAGCTGACAGAGAGAAAAAGCTGAGAGAATTCATTAATGGCAACTTATTTCTAATGTTTTGAAACAATTTTCATTTTAGGTTGTCCATCACCTTAAAAAATAAAACAACTAAATCAACCTTGGGGGAAGGGTAGACCAGGGCAAATACTTACTTCTTGGTTTTCTTTGATTCCTTGGATGAAGGCATCTCTGAGTGCTGGAGGCCAGATGATTTTTGCGATGTCACAGTGAAGTTTTTCCAAACCAGCAGTTCTAGCCTTGGCCATGGGTCAACTAATTATAGTTCCCCTCACCACTAGATAACAAATGCAGCATTTCAGGGAGCTGAGTGATCAGTAATAGGGCTGTTTCACCACAAAGAGCGATTTCTCTATCTTCCCCCTCCCTTCTGATGTAAAAGAACATGCTTAGGAGGCCGAAAGTTGGAGTTTTGGCAGGGCCTACAGCCCAAAGGCTCTTTAGGTCAGGAGTTTACAGCTGCAGAGGCTGCAACTCTAGTTCAGACTAGTCCCCACAACCTGTGATAGATGAGATTAAAACAGAAGCTCTTTCTTGAATTTGAAGTGAATCCTGTGACAGACAGGCCAAAGGGGTGTTTTCAGGTGAGAGTACTTACCTCTATAGCTCTTATCAAAGACCCAGAAAGGTTTTAGGCTCCGTACTTCTTTCTTAGTGCCCATGTCCGAGGGGCTGAGGTACATGTGGCTTCTCCTTTTCTGTCATGCTGGCATTGTCAGACTGAAACCAGGATTTGAGTCAGAAAGTACAGCTTAGCAGTATCTCTGCTGCCTTCCTCTCCTGTCCTGGCCTCTAGTGCTGGCACCCAGCAGAGCAGCTTGTGTTGACTGCAGACTCCCTTTCTGCCCTTTCTACCCTTAACCTTGGGGAGAAGGATGTGAGAGGGGAAGCATGCATGGTGTTGCCTCTCTCCTTAGGAAGGCCCCTGTGAGCTGTAACTGGATGTAGCCTTGTGACTACAAATCGCTGTCTTAAATCACAACCTCCCACCTGTGCTTTCAGCAGCCAGGGAAGCTGTGCTCATGTATTTAAAATTTTTTATTTGGGCCACTGCTAATCATTCAGGAAAGCCAGGTTTTGTTCTTCTTGGCGGCCTCTTTTAGAGAGCCAAGGCTGTTCTGCTTTGCCTGAGGGTGAGAGTGAGATGGATGGCACTTTGGTATCTCTGCTATAGACACCGTGCCTCAGGAGTCTCCCTGGAGCGCTGCTGGAGTCACTTCATATTTCATAATTCCTTGCTGACAATTAAGTCAATTTGCTGGTGCAGGCATGATGGAGCTAAGCTAGGACACGTTTCTTTTTTAGCCAAGATACGGAGTGAAAAGCTCACTCTTTTGCTTTGATTAAATTGAAAACTGAAGTATATCGTTACCTCTCCCTGGCTTGGAACGTGAATCTGATTTATCAGTGGCATTGTCATCCTCTCGGGACTTCTTACTCGTGAATTTTTTTTTTTCTTCTTCTTTTTAAATGAGAGGGAGACTCAAGGCAGGTGTGCCTTGATATTTAGTACTGAAGGTGGTAAAGCATCACTCCTCAGTAAGAAAAGATGCAGCTGTGATCTGGGGCCCCTGGAGCTCCACTGGGCTTGGACTTGTTTGTGGCAGTGCCACAGAGCATAGTTTCATGATCCAGGGCTTTAGGAGAAGGGCACAGGCACTTTGGATCTGTGCAAACTGAGTAGTCTCTCTCTTCCCCAGTGTGATCTCCTGAATCAAGGGATTTTTCTTTAAATTCCTTGGCCAAATGCAATGTTCCGCCTGCTAGAAATATTGCTTTGATTTTTAAAATTTAAAAAGAAGGTTTTTTTTACCTCTGTTAAACAACATTATCTTACATAGTCTTGCTAAATATATAATTTAGCAATTATAGTTGTTCTGCCTTGGGTCTAATTTTTCTCCAGTCCTGGCATGAACACAGTGCTGCAAATGTGGACTTAGTCTGGTGAGACGGAGAATGATTTAATGTCAGAAATGCAATTTTGGGTGCGTTCTGGTTGTGGTGAAATCAGTTAATGGATTGGCTTAACTTTTTTGCTTGGGGTTGTTATGCTGTTTAGACGTGGGCTCTGTCTAGATGATGTTTATACACTTCAAGCATTGTATTTTATTTTCAGTATCTGTACTGCAGCATATAATATGTGTATATATTTGCACTCTTTGTATTTTGCTTAAAAAAAAAAAAATTAGCTGCAGTTTTAACTGTTTCTTCCAGACCAGCTAAGGAAATAGCCTGAACCATCAGTAGTCTGTGTGGCGTTGTGCAAATACAGAAGATAAATCCTATATAATTAGTGAGACTGAAGAGTTTTAAATTATGATCCTGAATTTTGATCCCTTGTCAGTGCATATAATGAATCTATGAATTAGGTGAGAAAGAAAAGGTGCGTATGAACTGGAAATAAAATCAGTTGCTGAACAGCCCCAGGCTTTTAATTCAACTTTGGTACAAACTGGCCCAGGTAACGCAGAGGGCTGGTTCTTAGCAATATTGACGTAAAGGTATTAATACAACTTCAGTGGTACACAGGTGAAAGGAGTGTTGTTATATTCCAGAAGTTTCTTTCAATCATATCTTCTTTTAAATGCATTTTTCTTTTTCTGTACAGTGTCATAATTGAATTGCCTGCCATGTAACATGCATGCTGGTGTGAAGATATCTGATGGGAGAAGGGAATGGCAAGAAAGCTGTTTGAAGAGATTGTTTATGGGTTGTTATTACTGTTCTTTTATACCAGTGCAGCTCGTGGCTCATGTTTCTCTTCTTAACACCCTGCTGAGAGAAGGTGTTAAATGCTATTTGTTAATGGATATAGGATTTCTGTTCTCAATTTACATCAACTATTTCATCATAAGGATGGGAAATCCGCATCTGGTACTTCCAAAGCATCTTTCTTCCTCCTTTGTCCAAAATATTTCCTTTTCAGAGTGCGCAGATGACTCTTTCTGGTACCAACACTTTATGCTTCTGGAGCTTAATACCTACATCACATATAATAACTTGCAAGTTTAATAAAAATGCTGATTTTAAATAAGGCACTTGTGTCACTCAAAAGATTTAAGTGTTGAACCTCGAAAAAGCTGCACAAGTTCTTAAATTTACTGCAGGCGTAGTCACGTTCACTTGGGAAGAATTGTTCATACATAATTTAAGGACATATAAAAGTCTTGAAAAATGATGTGTTAACAGACTATTTCTTATTGAAGTTTTTTTTTTCCCCCAGTATTTAATAAAAAGGCACTAAGTTTTGTTCTCTTTAAAAGCTGCTCTCTAATCATGTAGTTCATTATTTCAGCTTCAAAGTGTAGTCCATACAGAGAGGCAATGAGGTGTATCCACGTCTAGAAATTAAGCAATAATCATGTAGTTTAGTGTTTCAACAGGCTTTGTTCATTAGTGGGTACAATGATCCATTGTAAGTACTTGCTGTAGTCATGATGTTCTTAACAGTCTGAAACTTAAACTCTCTGGAATGATTTTTTTGAATATATATTCTTGACTGAAGTGGTGCTACCATGGGTACCAAATGTGTCTCGTGTGATGGTAATTGTTCTGCAAAGTCATAATGAGAAGGATGTCAGACATTGTGTGTTGGTGTAATGTGTGTGTGCATATGTACGTGGCTTTGGATTAACCAGTAATTCACACTTGCACTAAGAACAAGAACAACAACTGTAGACGTGGCAGAATGGTTGGAAAAGCTTCTTTCATTTAAGCACCTTTGAACAAATTGAAGCAAGAGAAGGAGAAGCAAAGGCACACTGGGAAACACAGAGAAACACTGGGAGAAACAGAGAAAGGGGAGAATTGAAACTGAAGTGCCGCAAATGAGTGGGAGAAGGAAGTTGGCACTGACGTGCAGGAGGGCACATGGGGAAAGAATTTAGTGGTTTGGTGGGTTTGAATTATTGACGCTTATTTTGTCACTGAGTCCATGGAGTCACTAAGACAACACTTCCAGATTGTGAAGATTGGTCAATAAAACCATAGGATGTGAAATGAAGTATGCTTTTAATTTGAGAAGATGAAGGAATGATGGGCTAAAGGTGTGAGTGGGAAAGGGCCACTTGACCAAGGTGTTGTGAATTGGGGCTGTAGTTATATGGCAGTTTGGAAGCTTCTCAGCAATTGACATGAGTAATCCTTTACCCTGAATGAGAGGGGTCTTTCTGTGCTTGAACACTTCCTCTAGGACCTGCCAAGCAAGGGCTGTCCTGGGCAAGTGCATGAAAATCTGGAAGTCGGCTGTGTGGAATTTCTTTTATAATTTCTTTCTGGATTTCTTTCACTTTTCCAACCTTGGTGAAGCAATTTGTTTTGGGACTGTATGTAAATAATTTTTCTTGATAGTGTTGTGCAAGGTAACTGTAAAATGCTTACAGGGGGTGGGAAGGGAGAGAAGTCCATGTTTTTAGGTTTTTTTGGTATTGCACATGGACTGTTTGTTGCAGTAGCTGAACCCCTGTTGAAAAGCTGCTGATTTTCAGTTACATTTTACAGTGCAGGCTGGATGTGCAGCCTAGAAACTGCAAGAATAAGCCATGGTGTGCAAAGATCCCTGGAATGTGGTGGTTTGTGGGGAGGAGTGTTCTGGTGCAGCCCTGCTGGAGCTGGGGTGCTGCTGTGGCATCTGCACACAGGGCCCGCACTGTTGTTTGCTGCACGTCAGTTCTCAGCCAGTAGGACAAAGTACAAAGCCACAGCTCATCAATGATTAATTATCAATGTTTAAATCTGCCTCAGAGAAATGGCAAACTACATGATAACCACAGTCCCTTCACAGGGCAAGAGGGGAAAAAGGTTTGTGGTCCCAGACCAACACTGCTCTATCCTTTGCCTCTTAGCAAGCATCAAATGTTTTATAAATGGAGGCAGAGTTCAAGTCACTGCTCTTTAGCTTTTTTGGGGAGCTCAGCACTGAATTTATTTAGTTTTCACTGTGGACACTTTGGGTCACTAGAGTGTGCTGCAGTCCCAGCCCCGGGCTGGTGTGAGCTCGCCCCAGTGCTTTCCCTGCCACTGGGCGACTGGGAATTTTTCATCACGTTGCTTTGCTGTCGCCTGGACAACTGTAGTGAATTACCCTGCTATTTTCTTTGTGTTGCACCCTGATTCCCTGGCAGTGAATGACCTGGTGGCTCGTTAGCTTGGTACCTGTGCGCCCCGGGAGAGCATCTTGTTAAGCATTGTATTGTCCCTATGGCCGCCTTTATTTTGCTGACTGAGGAGCCCGTGCGAGGTTGCCACACTGATGGCTTATAAAGAGTTAGTATCAACAGCATTTAATTAAACCATTTTTAGGTGCTGGGTAGTAATGTTTATGGAGCTCAGCTTTGGAGCTTTGTAGTGGTGAATGTGGGGAAGAAAATGCAGACCTCCTGAATAGGGCTGTGTGTGGAAGAAAGCCCATCGTGTATACTGAGTTTGGAAATGTGTTAGTTTTCTTTACCAAAAAGTCTTAGTTTGGTCTTTTTTGAATAAATGTGGTCTGTTTTCTATGTTTCTGCAAGTTATTCTTTGATAGAGAGGCACAAATTGAAAGTCGTAATTTTTTTTGACATTCAGTGCTTTTTTGCTTGCTCAGGAAAACTTTGTACAGTTGAATTCCTTTCATATTTTTGGTGAAGGCTGAGGCAGTCTGGGTGTCTAGCTTGAGGACAAATCCAAAACTGTAGAAATGTAATTAAAAGGTTTTTTATTACTTCTGCTGTCCTGTCTTATTTTAATTAAGTTCATCCTCTGATGAAAATTGTGCTCTGAATTACAGTGGGAAACCCATAATGTTGTCTCTTCTTCTTGGATGAAGATCACGGTTGACAATTCTCCTCTGGGGGCACACTGTGAGTTTCTGCCGTGAGAAGAGAAGCTCAGCCGTGCAGGGAGCAGTTTTCATAGGGACAGGGCTGAAGTTGTGAGGCTTCATACAGACGCAAGGGACAGTTGCCTTCCATCTGAAGTATAAGATTACATGTGTTCCATGTAAATATGTATTTTTCAAGTTGTAATTTTCCAAAACCAAAGCCTTTTAAGAAAAAGACCCATTATGTGTACATATCTATCTATACATGTGCGTTCTGCAAGGAGTTGAACAAATGGTGAACTTGTTACTTAAAACTCTGCTGGAAGGCAAATGAATGCAAGGGCAGAGCCCACCTGAGCACCCCTGATACACAGCAGGATTACCCACAGTTGTGAACAGCAGGCTCGTGTCTAAGCCCCCTCTTTCATTTCACTCACAGCTCCATGTGCTGTTCCATGCTCCTGGATTCATCTCATGACTCGTTCTGTGAAGCAGACAGGCCATTTTGTGCAATTCAACAGTGAACTCTGGGAAACATGTGTGCCGAAGGGCCTCCTTTCCTGTTCTCTCTGATAACTTTGACTTTATGCAAAAATAGGTTATCCAGCTATTTTCTCTGCTGAGCGTGTGGGAGAGGTGGCCAGATCAGAGCAGCTGAATCTTTAAGTGCTGTTAGTGTTTTATAGCAACATGATAACATTATTTAATCTGGAAATAGTTATGGCTGCTAATATGTCTGGAATTTGTGCCAGATGGTCATTTTCTTGTCTAGAATGATACAAGCTAAACCTGAAACAAACCAAACCCCAACCATACAAACAGGTCTAGCAGCTTCACTGTGCATACACTGCTCAGAGCTGTTGTGTCCGGTGTCTTTAATTGAATGTGATGAATATAGGTTTGACATAGCAACTTCTGAAAAATAAAAATTCTCTTTACAGGCCAGTGAGACATGGAGGCTTCTTGTAAATTTTTGTTTCACTAATAGGAGAAACATTTTTTTATTATTTTTGAGCTATAAGTTAAGGCTGTAAATTTCCTTGGAAAGCTAGCAACTGGAACATGCCTATGAAGAGATTAAAGTAATTATACTGCAATGCTCCACTAGGAACAGAGAGTAGTCTGGGATAAAATTATTTGGAGAGACACCAAAGCCAAGTTTGGTTCCGTTTTAAGCTAAAACTAATTAAAGTTGTCAGGTCTTAGAGTGGTCAAAGGTTGCTTAGCTGCTACTTGAAATAAATGAATCTTTTCCTCAGTCAGTAATGCTAACAGCTACGTGTTTGCAGCTGTCTCACAACAAAAAAAGCTCCAAGAACCTTCTAGTTCTTGTTTCCCTTTGTGCATGTCTATTTTAGCATGTCAAATAGTATATCCTGGCCACAATATGGAGTTTTGAGTCTTTTTGTCTGTCTGCTTTCCCCTTTGTGATTTAATTTCACTTGTGAGGAGAAATTCTTACGGAAGAAACTTCCTCAGGAAGCTGCTTTAACTCCTTTTGATTCAGAAAAGCTGCTTTGTGTCTGTATATTCTGTATATTTAAAATAGCTGTACAAGACTCACGAAAATAAATATGGGTTCTTTAGAATGTAAAGTCTGATAGAATATTAGATTTCCTGAAATATTCCAGTACCCGCAGGGAGTCGACTTTTTCAAGAGCACGTAGTGACAGGACAAGGATGGATTTAAACTGGAAGAGAGTAGGTTTAGATCAGTTATTAGGAGAAAGTTCTTTGCTGTGAGGGTGCCCAGAAAAGTAGTGGCTGCCCCATCCCTGGAAGTGTTCAAGGCCAGACTGCATGGGGCTCTGAGCAGCATGGTCTAGTGGAAGGTGTCCCTGCCCACAACAAGAGATTGGAAATAAATGACCATCAAGGTTCTTTCAAATGCAAGCCATTCTGTAATTTTATAACTCTAAATTTTTCGTGCCCGATACGATTGATCTCAAAATCTGTTGAATGTGGAGTTGTCGATCATGAAGATAGGCATGTTTCAAATAAACACTGACATCAAAATATTCTCATGGCATTTTGAAGAAAGGAGAGTTTATACTTCCGGTCAGTAGTAGGTGTTTGTGAGAATCTGTATAAGGAGTAACACTATATGTAACAAGGATACATTATCCATATGTTCCTAATAATCAGAAGTTATTTAAAAGAATGGAGTTGGAGATTGTTGTTCTTTATTTTTGTGATGCGGTCTTAGGTGTATCACTCAAGGTTTGATCTTGGCATGTTAAAACTGAATTTCTGCAATCTTGCATTTTGCAGTTTGTAGGTGGAAAGTTTGCAAATGTGTTTTGATATTTTACATACTCAGTTCTGGCTGCTTGACACAAATTTGGAAACTGCTTCGCTTACGCACCTTTGCATATGTGCAAGCACACATGTGTTAAAAAACATAGCCAAGCAGGCCATTCCTTCATGCTTTTCTTATGGATGAGTTGTAAAACTTAGACACTGTTTGCCTTTTTTTTAATCAGAGTAGGGCTCAGGAGTGGTGCTGGGCCAGACTGCTGGGTGGAAGTGGTAGTTCTGCCTGTCTAGAAATAAATTTCTTTGCATTGCTCATTAGTCCAACTGTTTCCCCTCCAAAAACAACAACAACAAAANGTATTTTGCTTCTGATATCCTTTGTGTGTGAATATAATTAGGTGAATTGAGGAGATGAGCTTGAAAGTATGAGTTGGGTTTGGATGTCTGTTGACTTTCTGTGGTTTTTGGGTGTCTCAACCCTGATATTTCCCAAAAAGGTATTGAGTTAAATTGACCTAGAGTATTAGTCTTAAGAAGTAAAAAAGCTTAGTGGAGATTGCAGGCTGCAAACAGGCACTTTTATAGCAACTAAGTTGCCAAGGTATTTTTCATATATGAAAATTATAAACATATGAGATCAAACCGGTTGTGTAAGACTTGCTTTGAGTCTTTACGTCTATAGCGTCTATGTGTAATGTCAGCAGTCATGTTTAAGTGCCATTATTAAATAATACTGTTTCCTTTCCTATAAATTCTTCGTGTTGTAGTCTTTACCCTTACAGCGAATTCTTGTGTCTGTAGCCATTCACAACAAAC
>VYZQ01057525.1:47268-67596 GCA_013400655.1 Mystacornis crossleyi
AGCTTGGTGGGCTTTAGGTTTGATCTCATCCTCCCTCCGCCGTTCACATGGATTTTGTTCCTTAGATTGGTTTTCTGCAAACTCTTAATGTGGGCTTAGGGATGGAGTCAGTACCTATCGCTTTTTGGTATTTAAAAAATTAAAATGAAAGTAGGTTTGCCACATGAATTTCAGTTAGTCAAGGCTCAAATCATGTTTGTTGTTTTGCAAAAGGGAAGAAGTGTTATTTAGGAAGCTTTGAAGTGAGTGTAGCTGAGAAAGTGGTTCTTACAGGTTTTTGATGGACTTTGATTTAGCATCATCCCCATCATTTGCTTTCAGGGGATTGCAGAGTGAGCTCTATGGAGAGTTTAGACTGAGGCTTTTCTGCCTTTATATCCACCCGGTTATAGTACCTGCATTCTGATGTGTTGGTAAATGGAACATTTTCTGGTTTTGCCATGAGAAGTCATGAGATTCATTTAGTTTCAGCTGCTACCAAGTGTTGTTTTAGGGCTTATTTTTGTTTTGGGCTTTGCACAGCAGCATTGCCAGTTCAAAGATGTCCATGTTTCTGTTTTTGCTAAGATCGGTCAGACAGTATCTGATAGATGAATTGCTTGCTGTGACAGCACGTACGGGATCACAACTGCTCCCTGCCTCCCTGGCAATGGTCGTGCACACAGAACTGGGTTGTACCTACTTGCAGTAGGAGAAATGGGCTTTGTTGCTAATTCTTCAGTTAAATTGTGGAATAAATATTTGAATGGTATTAGAGCCATTGACTGTGTGCATATATATGGTTATGGTAATAAGGACACCTGAGAAAATGCAAGCCTAATCTAAATTTTTAAGAGACATGTTTTGATGGAGCATTAGCTCTTTCTTACCTCTGCAGCTTAACTTACCCCAAGGGAAAACAAGTTTGCTCAGTGCACCCCCTGGCTTCTCAAGTCTCCTGTCTTTCCAGCCTTGCAGACTTCTTTGGGTATCCATGTCAGGCTGCGTTGTGGTTTTGATCAATCCTGTGCCAATCTTCAGGACAGATGTCACGCTCATTTTTATGTGTCTAGCTTTCATCATGAGGGGGAAGAAGAGCAAGAGTAAAGGAGAAGATCTTATCTATCCTGATGTTAATTCATGTGCTTTAACTTTCTCACCTTCCGTTTTTTCTTTCAATCATTTCATTAAAAAAATAAAAATCTAAAGTATTACTGCAGGTTTTCATGAAGTCCCTAATAACCTTTCTTTTGGTGGCAGTAGTAGCTTTAGCTCAGCAGAATTCCTTGGAATGATTCCTTGGTGTTGTTGAATGTCATAATTAATGGGATTTCTCTGGAAATACGACAGGTAGCCAGGGCTTTGGAAGCAGAAATCCTTTGTAGGGAAGAAGTTAATGAGACAGACAAGGAGAAATGTAGTCGCAAAAGCATCCACTGAAGTTCTTCAAAATTTTTCTTGTGCTGGGGCAGCTTTCTGCTTCCCTTCCACTGCAGGCTGCTGTGCTAAAACAAAGGAAAAATATATTTTAAACCTCAGCTTCCCTTGTCTTTCTGGCTCTTTTTAGGAAAAGCAGAGGCTAGGTTTGGTTACTTACTTGGGAGAGGGATGGCCCAAAATTTGTTTTCTGTCTAATCAATGCAGTTTTGTGAAACCAGAGATATTTTGGTGGAATGATAATACTGAAGACTTTTTGTTTTCTTAAAAGTTTCATGTGACTTAATTAGAAATGTATATTTCCAAATGAGAACAAGATTTGTGAGTATATGTGCTTGGGCTTCTCTTAGTCATATTTTTTTTAATTCAGCCTTCTTGGTGCTTTTGGAAGAAAACAACAGAAATGTCTGAATAATTTAACTCCATCTTTAAAGCAATATGTTATGACAATCTACTTTTGAAAATTTCTGTGGCAAGCGAAGATCATTCTCTTAGAACTATAATGCAGGAGATCAGTAGGATAACAAGATGCGTCTACAGTGTATGGTAGCAGAAAGGTAGCACTGGGTATTGTGTTAGTTATGGCACTATTAAAACTTAAAGAAATATTTCCTCTTCTTTCTGATGGAAATTTTTTCCTTGACTCACAACAGGAATGCTCAACTAGTCATTGAAATACCATTACCAGATATTTTGAATACATTGCTTTCCTTGAGAAGGAAAAATTATCAACAAATTCAAGCGTGTATTTGGTAATGCCATATGTACAAATAAGAAATTTGAATATTCATAAATAATTTCCCTTGGATTGCTAATGAAGTTGACAGGCAAGAAACCAAACAGTGTGCATTTTTATTCATTAAACTCATTACTTAACTGAAGAAGTACTGAAAACTTACTTCTTGAATTTTATCTTTATATCAGACTCTTCTTATTTGCTTTTAATTCCCTGTAACTTTTTTTTTTTATCCTCAGCCTTTTTAAGCGTACATGATCTGAATCCAGACATGTGGGACTTGAGTTACACCGTATCTGTTCTTCTCGTGTTCTCTGTGCTTTTGGCCATATGGGCATTTTGTTTTTCTTTTGTGAGCCTCCTTAAAAGCCTTATAGCTTACAGTTAACAGGAACATTTGTTTTTTCCTTCATTTTTATTTTTTCCACTTTATTATGAAGATATTAAAATCCAGGCAAGGGAAGCAAAAGAAGGGTTATTCATGTGAAACGTGGATGTTGTTACTGGCATCTGGGTCAGGGCAGCTCCTGGTATCAATCCAGAATGGGGGATGAAGAGATTGGGAGCAGCCCTGCCAAGANAAGAACAACTTGGGGCTGCTGGTGGAGGAGAGGCTGGACATGAGCCAAAGAGGAGGGCCACCAAGTTGATTAGAGAGATGGAGCTCCTCTGCTGTGAGGAAAGGCTGAGAGAATTGGGATTGTTCCGCCTGGAAAAGAGGCGGCTTTAGGTGACACAATCACAGCCTTCCCCTACCTGAAGGGAGCCTACAGGAATAGTGGGGGGAGACTATTTACAAGGGCATGACATGGCAAGGGGGAATGGATCCAAACTGCTAGTGGGGAAGTTTAGATTACCTGTCAGGAGGAAGTCCTTTCCTGTGAGAGTGATGAGGCACTGGCACGGGTTGCCCAGAGAGGCTGTGGATGCCTCATCCCTGGCACTGTTCAAGGACAGGTTGGATGGGGCTTGGAGCAACCTGGTCTAGGAGAAGGTGTCCCTGCCCATGGTAGGGGGTTGGAATGATCCCTTCCAACCCAAGTCATTCTATGATTTTTTCCTAACACAATAAGAAAAGTATCTGTTGGCATTTCAAACATAAATACTTGGGTATAGCAGCATTTTACTGAGCTTGTTTGAGAGCTCTATACAGACCAAGTTTTTTCTCATTCATATATCTGGAAGTTTTTCCTTGGTCTCTTTGCCTTGCTGCACAAATTATAAGTTTTTAAACAGCCAACATTGTTTTGGAATGTAAATACAAAGGATAAAATTCCTCTAAGACCGAATTTAGGGTTGAGATTCCAGTGTAATGAAGAGAGATGGGAGTAGAGGTGGATCTTGGTCTTTTTTAATGACATTAATTTTTCTTGTAGCTGCTTTGTGCTTAAACATTTCAGCTTGATTAAAAGGAAGCCAAAGGCGCTCCTTTATTCTCCTTGAAATTTCCTACTGGGCTCCTGGAAAGCTTCTGTTAACTAACGTTTGCTTAGCTGATAACAGCAAAACTGTGGCTTTCAGGTATGTGTCAGCAAGCTGGAAGCTGAGACTCGCGCCTGGTGGGCTGCATCAGTAGTGAGCCTCGGGGTGAGGTTCCCCGTTGTCTTGGCAGTGACAAATTTCCCTCTGTCAGGTTCTATTTACCTCTTTGTTTCTTAGCTGTTTCATACAAGTAACCAAATTCTTTAGAAATACCTGTGTTTTGAATTCCAAGTGTTTAGAAATCATTGTGGTATTTATATTCCTAAAATATGCAGTTGTCTGGGTGACAGCCTGGAGAGACATTCCCTGAATGAGAGGAGGAGGGTGAAGGTGTGGGGGTAATGAAGGCAGAGTGCACATCCACTCATTCCTGAGGAGCAGGAGAAGGTGCCTGCAAGGAGAAATTATGGTTTGGAAATTGGAATAAATTTGAGAGAACTGAAAAATTTCAGTTTGATGATAGGGAAGACTTTGGAGTTTTCTTCTGTGGAAAATAGTCTCAGCAGCTGAACTCCCTAATGCAAAAGCAGATGCAACACACTGCCTGCACCAGCTCCAAGATGAGGGATGGCCTGGCTTTGCACAGCTTGTGCCTCTAAAGCAGCCAGGAAGCCTGAGAGCATTTGCATTTTCTGCCTTGAATACAAGTTTCTGCAACACACATTTATAATTTTGAAGTGTGTAATAGTAATGGAGTCAAAACCGCTTCATGGAATGAAATTTGCAAGGAAATGCTGCTAAGGAAGGCAATTCAAGTGCAAGACTTAGATTCATTCATCAAATAACGTGTTGCAGAATTGAGCTCTCTCTGGGTTCAGCGGGTGAGATGCTCACGAGCCAGGTCTTTGTAAAACTTAACGGCAGGAGAAGTTTTGTGCATCATAAACAGGAGCAGTATCCCTTTCCAGGGAACTTGCCAGGCTTCTTAGTAGTTGCCAGGTTCTTAAATGAGTCTTGAAACAGGGCAGTGCTGAAGGAATTTACGCGGTGGGTTTATAATCAACTGATAGTTTAATTAATGTGGCATCTTAACTACTTGTCTCCAATTTAATTTTTTCCAGATGTTAAGTTTTAATGAAAGTCTCTTCAGAGACTCATGAGGAAGGTAACATCTGGGGAGAGCATTTAGGGCAAGCTTGCATGGAAGTAAAACAATATTCCCTTAGATGTTACCTTACATGTCAACACAAGACAATCCTGAGATTTGGAGCGGTTTTACGTATTTTAAAATTTATATGTATACACACACATACTCTTGGTCAGCTTGGCCTAAATACAGCTAATCTTGCTCCCGTGTTCCACTTCTCAATCCTTGTGTTGACTCTGTTCGGAGGAAAGATTGAGATAAAGACTGCTTTTCAATATCTTAGCAAGCTTTTGCTTTTATAGTACACTATAGGAATTATACGGCAAGTAATGTGCATTTTCTATCCATATGCAAATACTTAAAAAAATCAGTATTATTAAAAAAGCAGTATTATCAGTCTTAGATTATCTAGTTGCTGTTTCTTTAGTTTGTGTGCCAAAGTGATTTTATTTCCAAATGTTTCATGTTTTAGGAGCATACATATTAAGACTTCTAAATGGTAGTGCCCAAACCCAAAGAGTAGTAGGAAATGCTTTCCTGAAGTCCGGTCCCAATGGGACTTGGAGATATGTTTAAAGGGTTAATTAAAAAAAAAAAAATCCCCAAAAGCTTTATGTTAAAACACGTTTGTCCATATGTTTTAGATAAGCTATCTATATTTTTGTAGAAAACTGATATTAAATGGAAATTCAAGCCTTGGGAGCTTTCTTAACAAAAGACACTTGTGGTTGGAGCTCTGAGGTCCCAGGACAGTTCCATTACTGTAATTCCACAGCGTGAGCTTTAAACGTATCTGGAGATTTTAATGGATCACATGGGAAGTAAATCTCTTTGTACCTGCCTTAAGCCATATGTTACTGATACAAGATGTTGAGCTGCCTATCTCTTTCACTTGGACGCAGCTGTGCGCTTCCATAAGGGCTGGGTTTTGAACTGTAAAGGGAAGTTTCAGATTCCATTCTTCTCCTCTGTTACAGGAAATCTCATGCTTTCTAATTTCAATTGTGTAATTTTATAGATTTTTCCAGAAGATGTAGGTTTTTGATACATTTCTAAATCTAATGAAGCTTTAAAAAATGTTTTATGACTTTTAATGTAGTCCCTTCATTCTTCTGTTCTTCTATGCATTTCCTGTTGTTGATCAAGTTTCTTTGTTCTTGCTATTTAAATGGCATGCACAAAACCTATTTGCACCCAATTGATATTGCTGAATATCGATGCAAAGCAAAATCAAACATTAGATTTAAATAATGGACTTGTTTTTCTTACTCCTTGTTTATTATTTTCTAATATAACTGTAATCAGTGAATATTGTAAACAATTCATATAACTGGGAGACAAATAAAACAGGATTGAAATTTTATGCCTGATAGGACACACAAACTGTTAATGTGTAAGATGCAATTTATTTGTAATAAACTAACAATTCCCATTTGCAACTCTAACCACTTTTCTGAAGGCTGCTTGTTTTATTTGTTTTTCAGAAGTCATAGCAGTTACTTCACAGTTCTTTTGGGGACACTTTGTATCACTGGTTGAGCTCCCCACCCTAGAAATCTGAAACTGATGCTCTCCCTCAATAACCAGGACCTTTTTTGCTGCAATTTCTGGAAAAAAAAACATCCATGGCCATCATTCAGTAAATCATGTATAGCAAAGGGAGGCCTCTTCCATCCAAAATATCTTGGTAGTAGTTGTAAACCCAGGCTTTCTCTCTTACGCGTAAGTGGCATGGGACTTAAGGCAGTTAGTTACCACTCTTCTAATGCTCATTTTTTTTTTCAGTGTAAGAGTAAGAATATATTTAAAAATGGAAAATGTAGGTGAGGGGGAGGTGCTTAGAAATCTGTTCCTCACACAGCTGCCATAGTAGGCAGCTCCCTTCTCAAAAGTATATTTTGAATAGCAGAGAGGAAGAAGCTCTGTAGAAAAAGGTTTTAGTGGTAGGGGAGTAGTGTGATGACAGCAGAGAGTAATATTTTTGCTATTTTTTCTCTTTGTAAGGAGTAGCTGGTTTTGAGAAGATACAAGTGAATGAGGGGGAAAAGCCTCCACAAACAGTGTTGGGGTGGTGGTGGGTGTATGATGAGGTGAAATGGCTAAGGGGGAATTAGCAGAACTGAGGGGGGCAGATAAAGTGTGAGTGTTGGTGTGGAGGTTTTGAGAAGAAAAGAAGTTGATGGTGTTTACTTGACTCTTCAGGATAGGTTTATTCCAGGCAAAGATGTAAAAACCCATTTTTAATATGAATTCTATTTCAGGGAATAATGCCTAGAAGCTTAAATTTCTGTGGAAATCTTAATTTCTTTTAGCATTAAGCAATATGAAGCTTATCCTTTCAAAAAGAAAATTGATGCCGTTATTGCTCATTTCAGCAAGATGCAAATTATATATGTAGTATTGTCAATAAAGTTTATACAAGATGCTCTGTATTCATTGTCTTAGGTTTAATGAGTTGGGCTAATTATACCATGCCGTAACTAACCAAGTAATAACCAAATTGATTTTTTTCTTCTACAAGATGCTCCGGGGCTTGTAGTTCTCAGATTTAATATACCCATGTAATTGCATAATGTGGCAGTTCAGCAAGTCATCGGGGAGTATTTGGATTGTTAGTAGCAGCGCGGGAGCATGTAGCTTCTTGTCCACTTTGTCCACACTTACAAGCCTGCCCCTGAGAATCACAGAATGATTTGGGTTGAAAGGGACCCTAAGGATCATTTAGTTTCCACCCCCCATCCATGGGCAGGGCTTGACTCTGACTTCTGAGGAAAAGCCTTTTTATCTTAAACACAGGGTAGCTGAATTTCAGTTGTCTGTGTGTGGGAAAGAAACCTTTCTCAATTTCACATTTTCATTTTCTTTTTTTATTTAAGTGGGCCAAAGGCGTGATATTTTTGTAATAATGTCTATCTCGTGGGGTTTTTTTTTCAATCTGTGGATGAGTTTGCCTCCCTTTCCACTGTCCAGTTTGGCCCTCTGCTTCTTCCATAGGCAGTGGAGCAAGAGCACATCTCTGAAGGCAATCCAGCCTTTCCTTAAAGAGGTGCCCCACAGCTGAGGTAGATTCTTTTGTTGAAACTAATATCTCTCCATTCACTTTAGACAGAGATGGGAAGTATTTAACCCAAGAAAAATGTCTAATTTAGACCTTTGTCTTGGTCACAACACATTAAAAGTAGCATTTTTCACTTCTTTGCTTGCAATAATTGTCTGTTTCAAACTGCTACTTCCACTCAGTTGGACTGGATTTCCGTGGATGTTACTACCTGTTTGTGTCAAGCTAAGTGGCTTCTTGTTCAGGAGCATGGGCAGCCTTTGAACTGAGACACCTTAGCAAAGTGCTTCCCAACATGTTCTCCAAGTAGCCAGGTGGTGTTCCCAGGTAAGCCAGGTAGACTTGACTTCCATAAGCAGATATGGAAGGGTCAGAGTAGGGCTCAGCCACATAAACTGACATAAGTCTTTTTAATTTTGGAGCTTGGATTCGGCTTAATGGTTTTGTCATATTTTCTGTTACCTTTCTTTAAGCAGGAAGTAAAAAAACCTCGAATATACTGTAAAATAACACCTTTCTTTATTTCCTTTCAAAGAAAAGAATTTATGGAGCAGCTGCTTCTAAATAAAATATCATAGAATCTATTATGCAGTAGGAAGAGCCACCAAATTAGTGGATTTAGAATCATAACTTGACCAGCAGTTGGTTCCTTTCAAATGCTTACCAATTAATACCAGTCTGAATTGTAAAACAAAGCAAAAATGGCTTCCTTTTTCATATTTTGTGTGAAGTGGTTTAGGTTTAAGTTTTTCAGCTTGCTGTATTACTTCTTCAATGAGGTAAAACTGTTAAGCTATAGGGCAAGTTGGCCACTATACTTGTCTTTTTAATAGCTGAAGAAGGTTTGCTTTTACCAACGGAATAATTTGTTTGGGTTTTTTTCCCCTACTTTCCTGAAGAGTCAGCAGAATATAAATGACAGATAGTCTTCAAATAGGTACCTGGTATTTTGCATCATTAGAACTAATGCTGCTGTTGCCATAATGTTACAAAAATGCCTCCAATGCATCTGTTTTCCTGGGACTGAATTCCAGATGTTAATTTACAGTCTACCATCTGCTTAGTTTTGGTGGCTGTGTCAAGTTGCAGGTCAAAATTACGACTTGTTTGCTGTCAGAAGAATGGCAGCATTTGCAGCACTCAAATCTTATGCTGAATGCTTGGCTGTAATTGCAGCCTAATGTGTATTTCCCTTACCTTGCTAGAGGGAATGCACACATAGCTTGGGTCTGCTGTAATTGTACGTGGCCCTTCTCGTGTGCTCCTTGGTTTCTGGTGTGCAGAACTGCCAGGCTGTGCCGCTCCACGTTTACTGCTTTCTGAGCCTGTGGAGCAGGTACGGCAGTGCTGGGAAGCAGACGGCGACCTTCTCATCTTGCTCAAGTGTTGCAACTCCTCCTTTCCGCAGCGATCAAAAGCCGTTTGTAATTTTGATTCTACAATGGTAGTAAATGTTGTAATCTCGATCTTACGACTGTAGTAAATGTTGGGTTTATTGCTAGGTGAAAATACTTTCAGCTATTAACTATGGAATTATAAACTATACCTACGTGACAGCAAAAACTAAATTCCAGTCTGTCACTGTGAACCCTGGGTGAACAATGTGTGCTAACAAGTTAGTATGATTTTTTTTTTTCTAAGAATCTGTGTTTGAATTAATGTGGAATTTGTGACATGCAGCCTTACTTGGAAACTCATTACAGTTCCAATCATTATCTAACACTTCAAAAGATAACTACACTTAATCTCTTTTCAGACTTGGGTTGATAGTTGTATTTTTTTCCACCAGAATTTGTCTTTTTTGTTGGTTTGGTTTTATTTTTTTTCATGATCAGATAAAAAGGTAGTGAAGAAAGGGGATGACTGATGTTTTTGCCCTGGGGACACTGGAGGAGTTTGTTTTGCTCCAAAAGTGATAAATCATAGAATCATGGAATGGTTTGGGTTGTGAGGGACCTTAAAGACCATCTTGTTCCCATCCCCTGCCATGGACAAGGACACCTTCCACGAGACCAGGTGCTCAGAGCCCCATCCAGCCTGGCCTGGGGTCAGGTTCAGCAAGACACACATGAGCAGAGCAGTGCATATGCACAAATAATGAGAGTGGTCAAAACTCCTTTAATTTACCTTGTGGGCAAGTCTTCCCTGTAATTTGTCATCCTTGCATTCCAAGAGTTCCTGTTATTGAAATTCCTTAAAGCTGTAAAGCTGCAGCTGAGGATGCTCAGTCCTGACAGGAGAGTACCTGCGCTGTCTGCTGGCATTTTTACTTGGTATTGAGAACTCTGCTATACGCTTTTTAAGAAGTAACTGACTTGACTTTTGCAAGATGTGCATTTCAGTGAATTTGATTTCTGTGATATAATGTCATGCATTGAATTTTAGAAGTTTTGGCTTATGAACATCACACAGAGGTAGTTAAAATGACTTTATTTTTTCATTTAGCTTTGAGTGACTTGAATTTATGACGCATCTGTTATTGGGCATATCCCTTTCTTTTTTACTGGTCAGAAATACGTTCTGATATTTTAACTTATCTTCCCTCTTAAACGAAAGTTGCTATTGAGTCACTCTTTTGCAATGGACAGTAGTTTCACTCAGAAACCCTCTGTAGTAATCATTTGCTGGGTGCTTTTAACACATCTTTTTGCCATTGACTTAACTTAGTTGATGTATATTGGTGCTGTGAATGGCTGTGTAAAAATTCTTCCCATTAAAATGCTTCATGCTTAGTGCTACCATGCAATTAAATAATTCAAGACAGTTTTTGCATGTAAATTTTAAAAAGGGATAAAAGCAGTAGAGCAGTAATGTGAGTCTCTAATGCGTTTAGAGAATGAAAGATTGGGTTGCAATGACTTCTTGAAAGCCAACAAAAAACTTGTATCTTTGCTTTTATAACCCAAAACTTGGACGGGTAAATGTTCAGAGCAGGGAAGCCCTTAGAGCAGTTTAATTAATGTTTACTTTTTTTTTTCTATATAAGAAACAAAAACAGTTTTTGATGCACATACAATGGAAATATTTTTTCTGGAAAGGTCAACATAGAGAAAATAGGAGCTTGTGTTTCTTCTACAGATATACCTCCATGCTTCACCTTCAGCTGGCACCAGTTGAGTTTGCTTGCTCTGCATATTGTTGTTTACCCAGATGTACATATGATGGTAATTGACAGCCCCGACTTAATTGCTATTTCCAGTTCATTAAGAGCTAAAATCCACCTGTAAATCTCAGCTACAATGGTTAGGATTAAATTGCAGCTGCCAATTACAAGGCAGGGAAAAAATCGTCTCTGAGTTTTCAGTTACCTATATTAAACAAATGTGTGGGCTTGCAAACTCAAGTAAGATGAATAAATTCTCCTTGTAACTTAAATTTTCCTGCAGTATTGCAAAAGAGCTGAGGTTTTTGGTGTGGTTTTTATTTTTCTCTCCTACCATGTGCTCACTGTATATTACATTAAGTGTAAGCAACACTTATTTAAAGAACTGAAAACTTCCAAATCCTGGAACTGGAAAAGCTTATCCAAAGGAATGAGAAGCTTCAGTACTTCAGGGAGTACTTTTCTCCTTTTTTCTGAACATAGCTCTTTAATGCTGGATGGCTGCACTCTTTCACTTGTTCAGGGGATTGGAGTGGGGATGGTCATGGTGAAAAATTCAGGATGATGGAGAAGGTGGACAGGTGTCCTTGTCTCTGCTTCCTCTGGCTTCAGTTATTGAATTTTTTCTGCCAGTGGTGTGTGTGCATCAACAGGCCTGACATTGTAACCCTTCCCATACC
Organism: Mystacornis crossleyi; assembly: GCA_013400655.1. Lineage (NCBI taxonomy): Eukaryota > Metazoa > Chordata > Aves > Passeriformes > Timaliidae > Mystacornis > Mystacornis crossleyi. The sequence continues at coordinate 58,831 of VYZQ01057525.1, forward strand.
TTGCCATGGCCAAGTTTTTGGTGTTGTAATAAAATCTGATAAAGAGAGCTTGTGCAGTCTTTAATTAATCCACAATTAGGCATTTGTTCTAACTATTCAAAGTACATTTGAATAGGTTTTTTTCCCCTGCTCCTCCCTAACCTACTTTTGCTTGTTTGCAACAGCTGCCAAACACAGTGTAACAAAGCAAAAGACAAAACTCAGGCACAAGAAGTCAGATCTTGAGCATTATTGTTGGAAGCACTTTACCGCGTGTGTGTGGCTATCATCAATTTACATGGGATTTGGTACTGGATGTGAAATAGGAATTTGTTAACCTCTTGGTTTGCATTTTGGTGCTTTAAATGACATTTTACTTAGTGTGGTAGTATTCACAGGTTGAACTCCAGTTTGTCAGGAGTATTTTGTTTCTTAGATGTAATGAAACCAAGTTCTCTTCTTATGTATCTTCTGATGCTGTAAAATTAGTAAAGGATTTCCCTGCGTGGGCACAGGCAGAAGCTGTTCTCAGGAGCTGCTGGGGTCTGTCAGTGGTGATTGTGGCACTTATAAAATGTACACGTATGGTGGATTTTTTGGCAAACCCCTCCCTTTTTGAGCATTCCTATGCCCTCAATGGTGCTGCTACCAACCAGGGAATCATGGTAATAGTTCCCTTTGCTGAGCTTTTTTTCAGATAGAATTCACATGAGGAAGGAGGAAGAACATCCCAGATACCTGATGTTTAAACTTTGTCAAAGGAATACTTGTGAGTGTTTTTATTTCTTTAAAGAAATAAAAAGGGGGAGTGAAGAAAAAGTATTGGTGACTGGATCATATTTGTTATGAAAATGTTTGGTTTGTATATTAATAGAAATAGAAAAGTAGTCATTGTTTGTGCATAAAAGCAGCTGGTAATGCTAGGTGCCAAAGAGAGGTTCCAGCAAATCCCATGGAACAAGAACAGTGGGAGAGAGAAAGGGTGATTCATAGCAGTGAAGAAGTTACAATACCAAGAAAAAAGAAAGGCAACTCCCCCAAAATTGGTTGAGGCAGGGATGTTCCATGGGATGCAGTGAAATACCTTAATGGTGTTCAGCTTCTGCTGGGAACTCCGAGGGAATCCATTCAGTGCCCATGCACAGGTGAGCGCAGTGTTGGTCTCTGAAGGGGTTTAGGCTATGGAGTAGTAAAAATTCTGTGCCCAAACTGCTTGAGCTTTATGGACACGATGCCAAACACTTATTATAGGTTATCTGTGACTTGCTGTTCTCTGTGAAGAAACATGTTGCTTTGACTCAAAGTTTCATAAGAGTTTTTACAGACAGGTACAAGGAAGGTTGAAGGTAGTAGGCGTTTTTCCGGGGGTGGGTGGGGAAGGTACTGCAGCTGGAATTGAATTTTGTCAAAACCCCTGAAGACTCAGGAAGGTGTTCATAAGATTTGACAGAATAATCCCACATAGGGTGGGCGCTGGCAAAGCCCTGAAGTGCCACATATCAGGAACGTGACAAAACGTGGCAGATTTCTAATGGTCTATAAAAACAGAGCCTGAGAGGCAGCATGTGCTGGTGTCTGCATCAGTGAATTTCTTCTCCCTTAATAATGATGCCCTGAAGGCGCCATTCAGCTTAGCTTCAAAATGGTTGTGATCATTAAAAGCAACAAGCTGCTTTGAAATTATATTGAAATTTAGGATACTTGATTTCAAAACAAGAAAAGAAATTACAAGGCTGGAGCAAACAAGCCAGGACGTGCAATATCAGGTTCTAACTCTTCTGCGTTATGAAACCTGCCATGATGCAGCTGTTCAAGTGCAGCCTAACATAAAGCATCAGTTGATAATGAGTGCTTTGAAAATAATGGAATTATTACCTTGCTAGAAGTGAAAAAATACATGAGGGAAAGTTGGTTTCTGAAAGAAATGGATTCAGAAAAAAAAATGTGAATGCATTGTGCAATAGGTGATGTTAACTTGCAGTACAAGTGCTTAAATAGTTTAAAAGTTTAGCATGAAATAGTTATATAAAACAGATGAGTAGAGTAAAATCAAACTCTTAGAGGAAAAGTAAATCTGCAAGACACAAATGACAGCTTATGGTCTGTTTATCTCAGAATTAATTATTCATATATATGCATGTGTATATTAAAAAAAATGTGTACCCCAGTAGTGATAATAGCCAGAAATTACAGGCTGGGTATGAGTCTCAGTTAATTGTTTGGTTTTTATCGCTTCTGCAATTTAAGTTTCTAAATTTAACGTTTAAACAGTAAGTCACTGGAATGTGCACTTTCACACAAAGTGCACAAGGACTAATTAAAACAGCAACTTGCAGAGAATTGTTTATATGATGTCAGTATTCATGCTTATGGTANTCAGTATTCATGCTTAAGGTAGCACAAAGATCTGTAATTGCTATTTTCTTGTTAATTACTATTACTGCAAGGGTTTGGATCGTTTGAAGAGGAGTAGCTGTTTCTACCACATGTAGCTGGAGTTGCATGTCTAATTATCAACAATTATAGTTGTGTATCGGCATTTTTTACAAATGTGAAAGTATCTTTTAAAATAAATGAGAATAATTTCCTCTGATAGAAATGTGAAGTATTTCTTAGATGTCATAATGAGAGATGGTGCAAGCTTGTTTTAGAGTTCATTAATTGGGTAAATAGTGCTCAGTCAGACCTGTTGCTTGTGCTCTCTGTATGGTACCAGGATCACCAGCAGCTCTTTGCCCCTGTAAGAGCATGGCTGACAACCTCAAGTGAGGCATTTTGATAACACTTATATAGTGCTGTCAAATGTAGTAGCTAATTTGTATTGTGCTGTCCGTTACTACTCTAAAGCNGGAAGAAGAAATTGTAGAGGTTATTTGGGGTTTTTCCTTTTTCTTCTATAGTCATTAAGCTTGGATTGAGCTTTAGATAGCCAGACTTGAAATGTTCATTCATTCTCATGATACTCTATATGAAAACTTTTGTAAAACTTTTGTAAAATCTGGATCTTGATTAGATGACAAAACTTTTAGTAATGATCTTGGCTAATGTTTGAACCTGTTCTGCTATTCACTTGAAGGAAAGATCCCTCAAGCATGAAGAACAGTATTTTTTTCCAGTTTCATTGTGTCACAAAACAAGAGGAAATGAGGGTATTTCGTGCTTTATATAGCACAAGAGGGTCACCAGATTTTTTTTTTTTACTGACTGCTTTTCATCCCCTTCAATGGGCACTGACCAAGAGTAATAAACTGAACATTTATCTTCAGTATAAACTCAGTACCGTGTCCATGCATTGCTGTAAGAGTGAAAACAATTCTCTGATTCTTTGTGGTCTAAAAGGCCCATGAATTTTTCTCTGCAGTGTCCGTGCAGACGTGCATTGATGTAAATATGTTCTTATACTCAGATGTCAGAGTGCATCTTTCCCTCTGTGTCTTCAAATGTCATCTTTACATGTTTTCTTCTTTTTTTTGTTTGTATTTTTAAATTTTAGTTTTTTTTTTTTTATTTCCCACCTGGCTGCTGGCTGGGACAGAGGTCTCTGCACCCTGGCGGATTCCCGCTTTGTAAGACTGGCGAAGTGTTAACCAGGCCTCTGTAATGCACACCAACTTAATGATTTGTTGCCAAACATACAACTTAAATAAAATACAAACCTACAGTACCTTTAATCTCTGCCTCTGAAGTTAGCAAGCGGAAAGTTAATGCAGGAAGGAAGGATCCCAGAAGTCCCTTTCCCAAGGAAAAAAGATTACACTGGCAACAGTTTTGCCTGTGGTATGATATAATACTTTCCTATCAATCAAAAGTGTAGTCATTTGTTATTGTTTTATAAAATATTACGGCTCACTCAGGCACAGATGTTATTTACTGCCTTGAATTGAGTTCATGGATCACTGTACTATTCAAATACTCCTTTTCTGCCCTTTTTGACCCCAGTTGCAGCTGAACTTCTGAATGTGAAGGCTCACTGCGGATCAGACTGATACTGATTTCTACTGCTCTTGTGAGGTGTATCTACTTCCAAACCGAGCAAAATAAAGAAGGTTGTTTCTTAGGTCTGACTAATCTTTTAATACAACCATTCCCAAGACCATGATGAAAACCAGCTGGTTTTGGCTCCTGAGCTGCCTTGGCCAATATCTTTCCTTTCTTACCTTGAAGTAACTTTGGAGGATGAGGCTCAAAGACTGCCAGTAGTTTGAGTTCTAGAAAATGCAAAAATAATACAGATTTCATACTGTACTTCTTAAAAGCAGAATGATGTTATTGCTAACAGTTGTTAATTCTGCATTTGAGAACATAGTTGCTGTTTGTGTGATTTCTAGAAGAAAAATCAGCATGGTTGCAAATGTGTAACAAAATGAGTATTATTACAAATCTGCTGAATACTTCATTGTGTATGTGTGTTTTGCAGGAAGATGAGATTTTTAAAAATGTTAATATTGTGAAGTTCATGATCTGTCTTCTTGGTTTCCAGGCTCTTTAATTCATACAATTTGTCATTCATCAGAATTTCTCATTTCTCTCAAATGTTCTGTAATTCCTAAGGGAATAGGGGGTACTGCCCTGGGTCACATTCCTGTTCATGCATAAGAATTTTCATTTCCCCACAAATGTTGGTCATTTGTTTATCAGATGTTTTCTGTTTTCATTTAGGAAAATTTCTGATACTTACTGTAGCAGATTGTTTTCTCTGATACCATGAAATTTCACAGAATCTTCTCTCCTCAGATACTTCTGAGGAAAATCTCTGGGTTTTTGCAATAACTGTGGCAATTTTTGTATCTCAAGACCCTGTATCCCTCAGTCTTACTTGGTTTTTGCAGTCATGTCAACATATTTCTCAAGGTAGTTAAGGAATGATTTCTTTCTTTTTTTACTTCAGAGTTACTTTTACACTTCTGAGGGAACAAGGAGAAGAAACAAAGTGGAGGAGAATTGATAGCATTACACAACCCCCTGAGTATAAAACAGCTGTATGTGTTCATGTGTTAGGGGAACTTGTGGCTTTTTGAATTAACTGCTTTACCTAACTGCTGAAGCTGACTTATTACCTATGAGAAGTACTGGCTAAGACTGTAAAAATCCAAAGTTTTGAGTCTGTAATGCTGTGAAATAGGTGGTTATGAAATAAGATTGGTAGTTATGAATAAGCTTATGAATTTACCTCTCTTTGTTTCCCCTTCTGGGGCATTCAAAGATGACATGTCTAATTTCTCTGGGTAGCTTCGTTAGGTATCTCTGGGAGCCAATCACTTCATTTGTTGGCTGTGTGTGATGTATATTATAATACCTAGTTTATATAAATGGGCTTGTCAATTTAGCAGAAATGGATCCAAGATCTTCAATTTTATTCCTTCCCGTCTGTTAACCTGGCTTCTTTGTTCACTAGGCTGCACCTAGGAAATAAAAATGCAAGCCAGAAAGCTGGTAGGGATCTAAGTCTGCATCGAATCAAAGTAATCTAATTCTATTGCTGCTCAGGGAAAGCTTAAATCCTGGTATTCCTGATTGATCAGTGCAAGAGTATTGATCCAGAAGCCTTGAGTGCAGCAGCAGGAACGTGATGTAGCAGCAGGAAGGTGAGTCCATTAGTCCCTCAAGCCAGCGCTTCTCTGGACATAAGGTGGGACATATGGCTCTGGCCAGGACTGCGTGCCTGGGCTGGGGATAGCTGTCGAGCTCTGGATGTGCAAGGTGGGATGCAGACCGCACCTCTCATGGCTTTGTCTTTCCCTACGCCATCCCAGGGAGGGCATCTTACCTTGAATCCATCGTTGCTCTGTTTTTTGGCAAATGGAGAGAGATGACTGCACAAAGGTGGCTGAGACCATCTCTGACCTGATGCCGCAGGGTGCCTCTGCTGCCAGGAAGTTTGCAGGGTCCTCTGCCCACTGGGTGAAAAACTATTTCAACTGTTTTAAATGGACTTTGTCCTAGTTTTAAATACCTTTCACTTTCACATGGTTTTTTCAGCCTCTCCACAGAGGGTGCTGCTTTGTAAACCTGGATTTCAGCTCACCTCCACCTTTCCCTTTCCGGTCTGGAGAGTCCCAGCCTGCCCTGTCTCCTGCTAACGTGAATGCATGAATGTGTGTTTTCAGCTGTATAGTTCTTAAATTGTAGCTTGCTGTGTAAGGTACGGTACTTGGGGAGCATTTACAGTGAGGGTTTGCTGGGAGATAAGCAGGAGTCAGACCAAGCCTTTTCACCTAAGAGAATAGTACAGCCCCTCATAGAGCTGTACTTCAGCGATTTGTAAAGAATCAAAAAATGCTTTTAATGGAACTTCTCAAGACATTTCAAATGATGAAAACACAATGTAAGAGCGAGGCTAAGCCACTGTGTGTTTGTATTTCTTGAGTTATTCTCAGAAAAGTCTTCTGTGGCACTGGAGTTCTTGAAAAAGAAGAAACCAAACCCTAAAACTAAAGAAAATTATTGGATTTGACATTAAACCATCTGGCATCTCTTTTATTTTCCCCAGCCCAACTTTGCCACACAAGCATTGCATTCCTCAGATAACAGACATTGGGTTACTACGTGCACAGAAAAAGCCAGGAAGCTTTCATGCTTTTCCCACCATCTGCTGAAGGCAGACAACCTGTGTGAGTGTGTCTCTGATTCACACCAGTTGCCCAGCTGGGGCTGAAGTCATTAGTTCTGTTTCAATGTGAAGCATTCCTGCCTTTTGGACAGGTTTACATCCATCTCACAACTAAGTTCTTTTGAGAATTGCATGGTTTTGTCCTTGTCTTGTAAGATGACTCCAATTTGTGTTTTTTGGGGGGTTTTTGGTGTTAATTTTATGTCCCTTATATCCCAATACCCAGATGGCTGGTGGCTATGTCTGGGTAGGCTGCGTGAGGAGAGTTGGCAGGTCACTGGGACAGGGGTTTTGGCTATTCTGAGTGAGGCTTCTGTGTCACCCAAGTCACATCTTCTCAACTTCTAGCAGTGTTTTGGAGCCATGACTCTGGCCTTAGGAGTTACCATTGTAGCACAGTAGTTTTACAATAATGTTTTATCTAAGCAGATTAACAAGTATACGCCTAAATTTTGTATCCAGCCCTTGTTTTTGTGCTCTTTTTCTATCTTAAACCGTCTTCTATTTGTCTCTACTTTCACTCTCGTCTTGCTGTGTGCTTATTTCCCCTTCACGGTCTTTTTCTCAGTCAGTGACTTCTTCAATTTTCCTCCCTTCCAAGTTGTTGTAATCAAACTTTCATCTCTGTTTCCTTATAATCTGGCAATTTATATTTCACATTCTGCAACTTTCCCAGAATATGTGTTTGCTAAATCTCTTTCCATGGCCTGTGCTCCTGTCACTGTTCACCAGTCTTGGATGCACTTATATCCTCTCATGTATATTCGTAGTGCTTTCGATTTTCTAGTTCCAAATACTCTTGTTTTGCTCTGGTTCCCTGCTGCTCCACTCCACTTCCCTCCTTCCTCCCACTTACTCAGGAGCTAAGTTAGGAGCTCACATAGAAAGCCAATCTTTCTCCATTTTCCTCCCAAGAAAAGTGGGGAAAAGGAGAGACTGAATCCAGCCTCTCCAGGAACCTCTGCAACTATGGACTTTTTAAGAAGGTGTCACTTATGCCCCAAATAGAGAACCTTGCCCTGTACCTCACTTAGTCTTCAGGTGAAGCTTTTTCCAAACATGCTTGTCATAGAAAAATGTGATACACTTTTCCATAAAGACTTATTTTACATAATGGGATATGAAGATAGGGTCTAGATGATTTGCATAAAAATATAACAAAAAATTGAGGAGAAGAAACCTACTACTTTTTTTAATGCCTTGTTCTAAGATAGGGTAGAAATTAGACACAGATAAGTTTTATGTATTCATCACTGAGTAATCAGGTTTTAAAGTTGTTTTTCTCACTTTCCTCTTGGTGTTCCATCATAAATTTTCATTCATGAAAATCAGCCACTCATTTCTGCAGTCAGTGACATGAGGGACAGGCAAGGTTGCACGAGGCAGAAACTATATTAACATTATTTTCTGAAAAAGCCATTTAAGGGAAGTTGAGATACATCTAGAACTTAACATTAATGTCCAATTTTTGTTGTTTGTGGATTTTTTTGTTTGTTTCTTGTTTTGGTTTTTAAACGAGCTGTGGGCTGGTGGTTTTTAGGAGTAGGTTTAAGGGTCCTCTGCCAGACAGAGCTTAAAGGCGAGTCTGCAATGACTCCAGTGTATGTTAGAAAGCTTTGAAATGAGGGGGAAAAAAGGCAGGTTTTATTATACTATAAACTAGAGTAACTGACTGTTTAGGCAGAAGTCAAATGATACAGGAAGTTGTAAAAGAAATTAAGAGGTTGACATAGAAGTTGTTCCTTGATCGTTGTGTCCTGGTGAGTGGATTCATTCTCCCAGCCTTGATTTCAATTGTCCACTGACCCTGGTGGCAAGTCCTTACCTTGAGATATGGTGTTTCCCTTGTTTAGTGTTCTAGTTTTTAATAAGGCTGTGAGAAGGGTTGTCCGGGCCTGTCTGGGATTGGTTGCAGGGGGATCTGAGTAGTGAACATGCAGTAATAAATTTTCCTAGAGTGCTTTCAGCCTCCTCTGATGGGTAGCTCAGAGACTGCGTGAATACAGGGGCCTGTAATATAATACAGACCCTTAACCTATAGGGTTCTAATAATATAATAATACAGACCCTTAACCTATAGGGTCTCAACTGTACACCCTTGACCTTTGCAGTAGGAAGGTCTCTAGTGCGGTGTGCTGGAAAGAGTCAGGGAACTTCAGCACATCCCTGTTGTATCT